>JAGGAV010007928.1:0-29395 GCA_017657295.1 Termitomyces sp. DKA64 | reverse complement strand
TCTGGAGGCTGTGGCTAAGTCATACAACTGGCAGAGGGAGATCCAAAGTCTATTCAGTACTGTACAAGGGTCTATGGATATAACTACTCACTTGGCAGAGGGAGATCCAAAGAGAACAAGTCTAAGGAGCTCCCTGGCCAGGTGTGACACTTCAAGAAAACTTCTAACCCTAACCCAAAGGTGCAAACTCCGGAAATTGCCATAACTCCGGAAATTGTACCAAAAATGGAAACCCATCATAAATGGCCTCAATCTCCGGACTCACAGCATGTGACCACATAAAAATATGAATAAAGATAGCCCTTAGTCAAAAGTATTTGTCACCAGAAGATGGGAGGACAGCAATGAAAGACAGGCTTGAAACAGAGGAAATAAACCAGAGGGTCCAGTATGAGCAGTCCCCTGACCACTATCCCCAGGTCTGCCTTGTATACTACAGAGCTACTCAGATGACTAAGTACCTATGACTATGTCAGAGGCCACTGACTACAACCTAATGACAAAGCAGAGGCCAATGACTATGAAATACTGACTAATTGGGCCCAGTAGTAAAAGAGTCAACAATTGACAACAATATACCATGTGCCAAGTACAATATACCCATTAGGCCTGGGAGCCAAGATGGTGAGGGAGTAAGAAGGGGCCAGGCAGTCCAGAGGCCAGCTAGATAGAGTGTCAGTTCTCATGAACTAAGCTAGGCTAGGGTGGAATGGTCCAGTGACCAGTTTCCTTACACTCCCTTGCCTTTTGAAGTCCTTGCCTTTCTTGACAATGTTGCTGACTCCTTAGCAATGCTGCCAGTGACATGTTTGGGAGTTTCTGGAACAATTTCCTCACAACCTGCACTTCCTTCTCCATGACCCTCACCATGCTCAACCCAGATTGTTAGTCAGCTCATAAAGCAAGTGCTGAAAGAAGAAATGATCATGCAAAATGAAGTCATTAAAAAGCTAAAGTCACCTTAGCAATGTTGTTAGCACTTACCATCATCTCTTCCATCAGGTTGTCTAACAGATATTCTAGAAACAGCATGGTAGAAACTTAGCAAACTTTGTTAGCAATCTCATTAAGGAAACATCAAGAAGAAGAGACTTACAAAATGGACATCATACTCTTGTATCCACTCTTCTCCCTTCTATTGCATGTGAAGCTCCTGGCACTCCTGGTAAATAGCCTCAAGTTCAGGCCACTTAACCCCACTCCCAGTGGTACTGAACCACTGTAGTCAAGTCTTGAAATGACAGTTACCATTAAGTGAGGATCAGTCACTAATTGTTTGTGAACAGTAGCAAGAATCCAGCCCATCTAGAGGAGAAAGGCCTCAGCCATGGTGTGCTTCTGAAGTTGATTGGCAAGATCCAAGGACATGATGATAGAAGAAGAAACCAATAAGATGGAGAGAAAAAGAGGTGGGGGAATTTGACAAAGTCCAACTAATTGCTGGTTGCTTTAAGACAGTCAACATTTCAGCCTAGGGGAGGATGATAAGACCCAACTGATGCTAAACACTATTTCCAACATCTCTGACTTTATCTAATCTCAGGCAGTACATAATTTGACCACAGCACAAACTTCAACATTTCATGATTCTGTTCTTGCATGTCACCCACCAATCACATGACTTATCATATGAAATCTAGCCTAGCAGTCTGGACAGACATAGCCATTTGGATGCAATCATCACAAAACTGGTCATATGGAATCTAGTCCTTGGATCTAAGGATCTGATTGTCTCCAGGCATAGCAACCATTGCCAGCAACACACCTTAATGACCTCAATTCTTGGTCTTTCCAGAAAATTTGCAATAAGGCATGTGGTCAGTCTATTTTTAGTTTTTCATTTCTTGTCATTTGTTTATCTTTGCAATGGTGATGCTAGACAGGTGTTATGGTGTGAAGATAGACACCATTGACAGACAGTATGGACACTTCCTCCATATAGTTACATGTTGATATTTTCCAAGACATCATCCTCTAACCCCTTACAAGCACTTAGTAGCAAACTGACTTCCTTTTTGGACCTATACTCACAAATAGTATAAATACTGGCCTGTACTTACCTATAAAAACAATAATATGTAAGATACTATGCCATTGTAGCTACAAATTGCATTTAGGCTTATGTAATTTGAATCAAAACTGACAGAGTAATGGCCATCTTAAAATATTCACTCATTGGAATAGTTTTTTGAGCCTCTTTAACTTTGCAGGTTTATCCCTATTTTAGTCAGAAATAAAGAGTGAGTTGCATATGGGAATGTCAGCAGAGTCATGTGACCATGCTTGGTTATATTTGAAAGTAGTTCAAATTGGTTGAACCACATCTTGACCTTCAACCACCATTATAAAAGCTACTTGTCCTTCACAATGCTTTACTGTTGCTTCTCACCTTGCTCAAGGGTATTTTCTGCATCATATTGAGGCTAAAACTGGTCTAGAAAAGTCTATCTGCACAATAAACAGATTATTGTTCAACAAATCTCAATTGGGGGACTTGATATAGCTATTCAGACCACCAATTTTATCAACAATATCATTTCCAACCCTGTCTCTCCTCAGATTGTCTGAAATGTGCTGAAGGATGAGGGGTTTTAGTCTGCTGCAAAGAGAAAAGTTTCTATGCTCAAACCTAGACACTAGCAACTATGACTTCAATGGGCCCAAGAGCATCAGAACTGGACTGTGGAGGACTGGAAAAGAGTGTTGTGGACAGATGAAGCAAATATTGATAAGATTGAGTCAGATGGAAAGTAGTATGTGTGGAAGCTACAAGGAGAAGGCATTTCAAACCAAACCACTATACCTACTGTGAAACACAAAGAAGGGGATAATCTCATAGTATTAGGCTATGTGAGTTGGAATGAGGTAGGAAAGCTAGTAGCAGTGGTGGGGATCATGAATGCAGAGCAGTACTATGAAATCTTGGATGATGGAACAAAGGAGAGCTTTGAGAAGTTGAGATGGAGGAGGGTGCTCCCTACTTTCAACAGGACAATAACTCCAAACACAACTCCAAGAAGGCTAACAAGTGGTTTGAAGACAACAACTTTGATGTCCTCTGGTGGCCAGCCAAATTTCCTGATCTTAACTCTATTGAACACCTCTGGGAGTACCTCAAGGAGCAGCTTGGGCAGTATGAAACACCTCCTCATGATGTGCATGAATTGTGGGAGAGGGTTGCCAAAGACTGATAGAAAGCATGCCTAGAAGGATTCAAGCAGTTATCAAGGCAAATGGAGGACATACAAAGTACTAAATACCAAAATAAGAGATGCTCAAAAAACTGTCCCAATGAGTGAATATTTTAAAATGGCCATTACTCTGTCAGTTTCAATTCAAATTACATAAGACTATATGTGATTTGTACACCAACATACATTTGGTTGTTGATGAAATATTGAAGTACAATAAAGACATTACCATTTCATATATCATATGCCCATTTGGCCATGCTTGTAGAAGAAGTGTCATTGGATTGCAATCAGCATAAATGTACTCCTGAACAAAGATCACACTTCTATTTGGGAAAATCTTGAAGGGCCTTTCTGCAAAACTGAATCCATATGTAAAATATGCTACACTAGACTTTTCAGAAATCTGAAGTCCATGTTTGTACCCCCAGTGCTTATATTTGATATATCTTTGGTCTCTGTGCATCTAGACAGCAAGTTGATTATCTCATTGCTGAAATTGGAGGACCTTTGGTATATTATCAGGGAAATCATATACTTTGGAGGGCACCACTTTACCAGTCAATACATCAAGGATTCAGGTTGCATATGATATCATGATAGCATCAGCATAGGTGAATAGTCCCAATGAGATAGACCTCTCAGTATGTTGTGGAAGGACTGCAAGCATAGTGATGTATACTCAGAGCACCTGAATATATTTTATTAGGTAAATCTTGGTTATAACTGACACAATGCTTTCTTTGAAGCCTCAATTTCAACTTCCTCTTCCCATGAACATGTTTTGTCATACCTGCATGTGTGATTCAAAAATTGACCTCCCACTATTATATGATATGAACATGGCCATTGGCTTCTCTGGGCCCCCTTGACAGAGATGGAGGTTCTGAAAAATTACAAGATCCTTTTTGGGAAAAAGGATAAGATGGAGGTGTGAAACAATGCCTGTGGCTGAACATTTATGTTCTGACTCATTCCTATGACAAAAATACCAGTGGAGAGACTAAATAACTGCACTATAAAAAATCAGATTTGCTGGATCATCTGAAGCCAGGATGCTTATTTATAGACAGGTGACATTTGAGAGTTCACAGGATAGGCCAAGCCTGCCCATGCAAACTCTTCTCCCTCAAATCAATATTCTGGGTGTGGTATGCTGAAATGCTATTGCATCAATCAGACTAAGAATGGTGTTGAAGACTTGGGGGGCACCACAGAGGATGTTGAGGAATCAGTCATGATGGGAGAGTTCTCAAGAGCATTCCAAAGCAAGATGCAGATTTTCAGCTTTGGGAATGGGCAATCAAGCATTGAGATAGCAAGATTCCTCAATTACCAAGATGGTAGCAACATCAAGATTAAATTGGAAGCAAGCTTCCTCCAAGCTTTCAAAAGGGGTACAGATTGAGCAGTTTAGCATGAGAATAATATATGCTTGAAGAGTGTGCTTATGAAGGGAGATGGGCGGCATTTTTGATACAAACTATAACTATAACTATAATTCTTGTAAAATGGAGATTTACGGGCGTGTGACAACAGGCTTGTCGGAAACTCCATTTTTGGTTTACCTGATTACATACGAAATGCGAAATGCGGCCGCGAGATACGCCTAGTTTTGAACCTCCCTAATATCTAACACGTTGCACACATCATCATAGAATGACAGTATCAACTGATCAAAGTTGCTTATATAATGTCAAATGTGAATAAAGAGATACCTCCAAATCTTCAATTTTATAGATAACATCTTATCTTCCTTCTTCTTATCACAGATTCCTTTAGAAGGTGATTTTTGTCAGCCTTATAAGCGTTAGTCAGCTTGTCGCATTTCTAAAGGCGTCGGCTAAGCTCGCTTACAGCCTCCATCAATTCCCACGAAGCGGTTGTCTTTGTAATAGATATAAGGCGCCATATGTACAGCTTCACAGTTACTCTGAACTCCCATTCTCTATTGTTATATTGAAATGTCCTCCGTAACAGCCCGAAGAGTTCTTGTCGTGGCGGGTATGAGAATTTGCATAATATGAATAGCGACTCCTCACGGTTTGTGCAGGTCTCGGGGCAGGTTCTGGAACAGGTGCATCAGCAGCGTATAGCATGATTTAATGATCCGAGCTCTCTGATTGAATGACATGTAGGCGTGTTTTTTCCAAGGCTGGATATAGTGTGGCTCTAGTGGCAAGAGGAGCCGACACCGTGAACAACCTCGCGCAAGAGCTGAATTCTGCCGGCGGGGATGTATGTGGCAAATGCTGCCAAAATGACCTTCATATCTTACTGCTTTGCAGGCTGCCCCATTCCCAGTCAAAGATTATTCCCCCGATGACATCACCGACCTGTGGAAGTCGATTCGTGCCAAATTTGTCGCTCCGACGTACTCTATCGATGCCGCGGTCTTCAACATTGGGCAAGGCGTTTGGAAGCCATTCTTGGAAGTCACGCCTGAAGATATACGAACTTCCCTCAAACTCAACGTTGAAGCTGCATTTGCTTTCTCTCGGGAAGCGATTCTTACCTTCAAGGAGAACAAGATTTCGGAGGATAAGGGGAAGAGGGGAACACTGATTTTCACTGGAGCCACCGCGAGCCTTAGGGGAAACACAACTACCAGTGCCTTTGCAGCGGGCACATTTGGATTGCGCGCTTTGTCTCAAAGCTTGGCGAAGGAGTTTGGAAAGGAAAACATCCATGTTCGTCTATCTTCGCTAAGGCCAATGACACTTGTTGATCGCATCCTCTCTAGGTCGCTCATGTTTGTATTATTAGCTTGTCATTATCCTTGTTATTGACCGTCGCTTCTTTGGACAGGCGATCATTGATGGTGGTATGTCGAGTTAATTCGCTGAACCGTTTTTATACTGGTTATCCTCTAGGTATCCTTTCTGAACGCCTCAGCTCATATCGTCCAGAGATAGCCAATAACCCCGATGCTCGGTTGAGCCCGGACAGTATTGCTAAGGTACATTCTTGTCTGCTCTTTCTTCACCTTTCACACTCACGCTCTGGAAGTCGTATCTGTATCTCGTCAATCAAGACCGGTCATCCTGGACCTGGGAGCTCGATCGTGAGTTGTGAGTGCTTTCTAATTATTTGTCTCATCTTACCACACATAGTTCGCCCTGCACACGAAAAATGGTAAGCTTTGAGAAAGAAAACGCACAGCAGCAGGAGCCTATTCCATTATGTCTTTACAAATCTTGTTACTCCCGAGGAATGTTCGCAAATTCCATTGATCAATACTTCTAATTCCTTGCCGTCTGCATATCATGCAAGAATGCGCGATATCCTTCCTTCTAACTACGCCAGATTTCGTGTTCGAGAAATGACTCGCAACAACGAGATCGCTATCATTTTCCCTGCCAAACCGGTCATTATTGACCACTGGTCTGACAGATCGACTTGACTTTCGGTCAGCTCCCCTGAAGTCTGGCGTTTTGTATCGTGTCCTATGTCGTCAAGTTTTTAGATTCCATCACCGACACTCTTAGCTGGTCACGGGGCCTTTCAAATCCACAGCCAGTAAAATTTCTTGTCAAGATTGCTCAGCAATTCATTCACTCACAATGTCATGGCCCTGGGTAGAAAATGCTATGTAGGGAATGCTATGTATCACTCTATTCTCAGGCATTATCCACAAAGATCTGCCCTGTCTGCAGAATGGTTCCGTCGCCGTTGATTTATCCTCCTAAGATTTCTCCATATACAATATCGAAAACCCTACAATCATGAAAAGTGATGACTCCAAGAACATTACTGCCAGGTCTCATTACTACCTGTGAAGGCCGAGGGGCAGGAATTGATCAGGGCACTGATGCCGCGATCTCATCGATGATTGGGTAAAAGGTCTCGTACACAACCATGAACTTATACACCGACTTTTTCAAGGATGGTTGTGCTACGCTTTGATCGCACGACGTCATGTAGTTGTCAATCAGTTTCCTGATGTACTGAACGCGGTGTCAAGGGGCGCTTCCCCTGTAAGGTTTCAAAACTCGCCCTGATGGGGCCTGACTGCTCCATTCGCGGTACAATCCTTCGAAAACTTGACCGCATGAATGAATATTTGCGATAAATATTCTGCTCCTGACGTATGAAACCAGCATAGCCAGAGTCAGCTGCGGACGAAATCTGTTCTTCTCTGCGACAACGTTGGAGCTGCATTGTAATTGGCATGATTCTGACCACGTAAGTCATATTTGACCAAGTAACCAGAGAACTGCCTGAACTTATGTGGGAACTCAACTGATAACGTATCTAAAGAAAGATTTGATATTTCCATAAGTATCTATAATCGATGTTCTGTGTTCAACTCAATCGTGCCGTTTGTAAAATTCCAATATATACAATTATGGACATACCTGCCGTAACGGTGGCAGATCGATGGGGAGGGATAATCATGTGACTCGTTTGTCATTGGAATCCGTCGTTTTAGGCTTGCCGATACCCTTCAGACTAGTAGTCGAGTAGCTCTTCAGCCCGGCAGCCCGGCTTCGAAGCTTACGATCAAGCCAATGAATGGAAAGGCTCGGAGCCCCTCGCTAAAGTGTATCAAGCTTGAGACATCTTCACCTTCCGCTACTTCAAAAATACCCTCAGAAGCCAACGACATAGACGCTGAAGAGCCCGAATTTCAATGCAGTATATGTTTGCAAGACATTGTGGATCGAACCGTGATTCCGACATGTTTTCATGAGTTCTGTTTCGAATGTATAACCATGTGGACGGGTAGGTGACAGTCAGTCTGGTTATATGTGAGCTGACTGGAGAATTCTTCAGAGCAATCACGGCGGTGCCCGTTATGCTCTCAATCTCTCGGAGACTATCTCCTTCACGATATTCGTTCTAAATATGACTTCCGCAAGCATTATCTACCTCCTTTGCGGAGATCACCCGTCCCCGAACGTAGTGTTGAATCTCGACAACGACCACGTACGGCCAGGGAAAGGGAGCGTGATCGAAGGTTATGGGAGGAGAGAGAAAGAAGTGACAGGCTCGCTCAATCTATCGAGAAGAGAAGATGGATATACCGTCACAATCTTTATGCAAAAGTGAGTTACTGTTCCCTAATTCTGTTTCTGACTTTGAAGGTTTCTCATAAGGCAGCCACAACAGCATGTAGCATCAAACGCCTACACGCGATACCGCCCATATCCCGCGCCAGCCCAGTTTGCTGCATCAGACGATCTTATCAAACGGACTACAATATTTCTACGGCGTGAACTGCAAGTGTGGGATAACATGGATGTTGAGGTCAGCCCGGCATATTATTTTGAAAAGCTCCTTTTCATCAATCCACAGTTTCTCACCACGTTCATCATATCACTGATGAAGTCTATTGATATCCGATCTGAATCTGCTGTGAAGTTACTGGCTGAATTTCTCGATCTGGATGTACCATACTTTGAGGGTGGGCGTTACGTTAATGCTGAGCACTTTGCACATGGTCAGTGGCTCCAATTATCCTCATAATTGACAGATGATTCACTCTATTTAGAGGTCTATTCTTTTGTAAGGTCTCCCTACCGTGATCTCTTCGTTTATGATAGCGTCGTACAAGTAGGTGTCCTAGACTATTTGAATTGCTGCAATCTCTTACCCATGGTTTGACAGTATAATGCGGTTCATGAAGAGCCTCCGGGGGCACAACCAGCTCGGAGATGGCGTTCCTTCCGCCATTCCCGTTCCCGTTCCCGTTCCCGTTCTCGTTCCCGTTCCCTTGCACCCTCACCTAATGTTGGAATAAGTAGAGATAGATCAGTCTCATCCTCCCCAGTAGGCAGGGGCCCCTCGACGAACGATGGTCAACCGACCCCCGGTTCCTCAACCGATCAAAGAAGGATTGACCGTTCACGCCGAAATCAATCCGATAGGAGGGGAACTGAACAGACTGTCAGGGCAAACCATGCACAGACGAATCGTACGACTGCATTTAATTTTCAACACTACCTAAGTTTCATGCTCTTAATTAGCCAGCGATAATCACGACACGTCTCGAAGGCCGCGAATGTCTGGTAAGGGGAAAGCGCGAGAACAGCCTGCACATGAGACAGCAGAAAACTCTCGCGGCATTACCGAGGAAGCCCGTTTTGAGGTCAGATCGCCTGCAATCGGGAGAGGCGCAGTGGCGCAGACGAGTGCTTCAAGCTATATACCTCTGGATCATCCAGGACCGCCTATGATAAGGCCTGGCTATCGCTCTCTCGTTCAATCTGTACAAACTCACTTGAAGACCGGATACGACAATAGACCAGGTGGTTCAGGCGCGAGACCTGAGCGCCACCAAAATCCTCTCGGCTAGTCAGACCCATCATCTTGTTGGACTTCTTCCCCGCCGTGCAATTAATAGAGCGCGGCCCCGAGTTAGATATTTTTCCGTCACCAAACGGCCGCCACGGCGTCTCATCTGATAAATCAACATCTAGTAAACACACTGAGCCTATACAGTCGTCTTCACTCGAACTAATAGTTCAGACTCATGTATCGCCGGGATGAGTTCGAGCAGTTAGTTATAAGTTATCAGACGATGACCACAAGCTCGTCTCCGGTCATCATTGCGAGGTAGTATAATCGTATAATTGATGACCCAATGCACACTTCAACCTCCGCCGTCACCGTCGATGACGAAGCTTGTTCCACTATGCACTTGCTCCCATTCTAGTTCGAGTTTACTTGTCAGAATCGGACGGGAGAGAATTCGCCCTCAATGCGCCATAGAAAAGGAACTCACCGCTGTGATGGAGTCCATGTTGCACAATAATGGACCAAAATAGATACAGCATAACTCCGCACTCCTCTTCACGTAATGGGTACAAAGCTGAGAAAGATTGTCACGGGAAAAAGTACTAGTTCGTGACGTATATCTCTCAATTCTGCTGTTTTGACAATTATGTACCCAAATCAGATGTATCATATAGGCTATGTGAGTAGATGAGATATTAAGGATTGTGCAGCATAAAAAGCATAGGAAATCATGATAGGGAATTATAGTCCTGGCGTAATCTCTACAATGCTCAGACAAGGATGAAAAAAGGAGCGTAAGACGTGCAATAAAGAGCGCTTAGAATCACCTTCGATATAATGGACGTAGTAAAGTTCTGTGAGAGATATTATGTGATTGGACAATTGTATTGAGGTCCTTCACGATTTTGTTCTTGTGGCCTGATGATCCTCCCCTGGAGGGGATGAATATATGAACGTACCACGAATAGGATCGTAACGTCCGGGCCGCTGAAGAGGCCTGAAATCAACGGGGTGGTCATTCTCGGTCGTAACGACAACAGTTGTGGGCGGTCGTTCTGCGGCAGGCGCAGAAGGCGTGAGAATTCTACTAGTTGGCTCATGCTCCTGGAGCGCCCATGACGGTGAACAAGATAATTGCAGTGTTGATTCAAACGAAAAAATAGGTCTTTGGGGTTGCGGCTGAACAGGCCACGTAATTGGTCCCACCGTTTCTGAGAGCTGATAAGAAGATAGAGATAAAGACCGCCTCTCTGTATATGCTGGGTCAACAGACGGTCCAGAAGAGGGGCCTGTCACAGAAAGATTCGAACGGGAAGGTGCCGAGAGGAATACCAGAGGTGGAAGTGTACGGGAAGGGTCGTGATCGCGTTTGTACGGCCTTTTCAGGGTCGATGTGTGCGGGGCTGAGGGTGGTGTATACAAGCGTACGGGGCTTAGGGATCTCCTAGATCGATCTCGGAAATCATTGTAACGTATGAACCCCTCATGGGCCGTACTTGGCCGAGATGGGATGGCGCGCCGTCCATGATATGTTGAGTCAGATGACGGTTCTAGGCCAGGCATCCCCGGGCCAGATAATTCATAGAGAGACTCACCCCAATTAGAGGAAGGATTGAGAGAGTAATACTTGTCCGTCCCTGGGCGCTCCATCGCAGCAGAGCGCGACGTGGGTGTTAGGTAGCTCGAAATCGGCTCTGGGACAAGTGGGAACAACCCTAGTGTAGAGGTTTCAGAGCCGCTTGGGAGTGCGCCTATCTGGGAAGGTTTTTTGTGCGACGTACTACTCTGACTGTACCGTCGCCGAGTTTTCTGGCGCTGATTCTATAGTCAAAAACAGATTCAGCTATCTATTGTGAACATTTTTCCAAGAATGGCAATACCTGAAACCAAATCTAAAAAAATAAAACAGAATAGACTTGAGCGGTGAGTAGGAGTGGTATCAGCCGACGTCGAACCTGTACTTTGCGAGCACTGAGCCCGATGGATCGCCCGACCTCTTCTCGCACGGCCGTATTAGGGAAACGCGACTGCGGCAAAGCATATCGATCGTAGGAGAGAACGTCAAAGCAAGAAAAATATGTACCTTGGCCAGCAGTGCATGTAGGACAGCTGCTTGATGAGGTGTAGTGAGAGTTCGGGTACGCTTTTTCCTTGGAAGAGGTGTGGCAGGCTGAGACGGTCCATCTCCCTTGTTGGTGCCTGGCGCGTCTTTCTGCGATTCAGAGGTGCTGCATTCTGCAACTGGTCTAATAAAAGCCTGGTCCCCTTGTGATCGTCGTGCCATCCAGCAATCTGTGGAGCATGAGGGGGTCGATTGATTCGAAAGTGACGAAGAAGAGACTTGAGTGAAAGGCGAAAATTGTGGCCGATCCCTCGCGAGAGTCATTTGAGAAGGGTGTATGTATGGGGGATTCCGTGAAGTCGTCGAGTCGGAAGACGGGTTGAGACTAGTCGAGAAAGTGTTAGGTATTGGAGTTGCAGAGCGAGATTTAAACATAGAGCCAGGAGAGTAGTGAAATGATGTGGAAAGACCCGGTCGTTGTCTCACCACATTGAGTGTTTGACACGAGGAAAGGCGAAATCGTGGTTGTGAGAAGAAACCAGAGCCAGGTAAATGCACCAGTGGATAAAACTCATACACGCATGGTGGTAATTGTCGACAAAGCAACCGAGTTATTTCTTTTGCAACAAGTACAGAGCATGTATCGGAGAATCTATCGAATGAGATCCCTGAGTGTGTCTCCTCATGATCATTTCTCCGTTTGTCTCTACTGTCGTGGCATTAACATAAGAATGATCATATGCACAGCTTTTGTAGAACCACACAGTAGCCTTGGTAATTGTAAGAAACACCGCCATCATGTAGTATTGAACCAATTATCGAAAGGACGACAGTTTCAGACTCACTTGTTGAGTAGCAACGAACAAACCTGTCGTCCTTGATTATGTCACATCCCGTAACGGTTTGATGTGATCGACACTGATCATCATACATGGATCAGTAGATATTCCATTTATTTTTCATGTTTTGTTCGTGAAATTATGTTTCCCACCACAATTCAAGTGATGCACATGTCCGAAATGCGGTTATTAGCTATTGACTGTGAAGGTTCGATGACAACCGGCAAGGATGAGGATCCGCTGAAACGAGATCAATAGCAGCCACAAAGGGAAGTCGTTCCCAGCAGTCCATTGACTTGGCAGGAAATCTGAGGGCACATCAAATTGGTTGTGAAAAATAGCGTCACGACATCGGAAGCTGCTGGTCCTCGTGTATTTCGATATATTTCATGTTTGTAGATTTTGGTTTCTGGTGGATTTACGCTGCTTTCTTGCTTTACAGTCTTCTATAAAATTACTGCAACTTGTGCAATGCCCAAGAGCTTCGAAGAGTTGGGTCGGTTCCGTCAGAGCTTGTGAGCGCAGAAAATCATTTGATTACAATGCTAAGAATAATTTATCATGGGAACAGAGCTGTAGCCAGCCCCAGATACCATGATGCGCCTGCCATGATCATATTCTGTCACGAACAAAATGCAGAGCCTCGTCATGGTCACATTTGCGTCAAGCCTTGGAATGGTAAAACAACCATTTCCCCTGTAGTTGAATAACCATTTCCTCTGTAGTTGAATAACTATTTCCTCTGTAGCTATGTCTCCAGAATGAGGCTGTAAAGTTACTCGGCTTATCCTCAATGAAATTTGATGCTACATATTGCGATGAAATAGTAGAAATGGTTTAAAACATCATCGCCCCCGCAGTTCGGTGCCGAAATAACACGTGTTAAATAACTCCGACGGCTTTACCTCCGACGTTCTTGCCACGGGTGAAATGGACTTTTCTGAATCTTTTGCTCATCTTCCATCTACGACATTGAGCGGTTCAGCGCGGGCAGGACATTCAAAATCTTCTGGAATAACTCTCGTACTCCCAGCTCTCAAGGGAGGCAAACCGATTAAAGCCGGGAAAAAATCAGGGACCTATGCAGCACGAGAAGAAGAGAAGAAAGCCACTCGGCCAGTGAAGTTGAAGCCGCTGAAGGGGGTCCTGACGAAGCTTATTGGACAGATAAAGAAGTAGGTTGCCTTTTCTCTCCGTTATTGGATGACTTGGGTGATAATGATATGCAGAAAAGATGACTATGCATTCTTCTTGCAGCCAGTTGATGTATCACAAGTCCCAGGGTACACAGATATCGTGAAACGACCAATGGATTTTGGTACCATGACTTTGAAAGTTGACAGAGGGAAATATCGGTCTCTTGAAGATTTCGCAGTGCGTAGACAATGATTTGCCGATTGGAGCCTTGTGATACTGACCTCCATATAGGCCGATTTGAGACTAGTTGCTTCAAATGCCAAAGCTTTCAACCCTCCTGGATCCATATATTACACTGAGGCCGAACGAATAGAAGCTTGGGGGTTGGATCATATCGCCAAGGCAGCAGCAACTGTTATACAATACGAAACGGACTGGAACATTGAAATAGAAAAGGACGACGAAGCAACCCCTGTGGTCATCGACGACGACGACGATTATAATACAGGGACGCCCATGGAAGTTGACGACGTAGTACCCGCTCGGCGCTCTCCTTCCGTTTCCTCACAGTTTCAACCTCTGACTGGTCGGAGAGGCGTACGTGGACCGTATAAGAAAACGGCGCAGGTACCGTCAAACAAAGTTGCTGAGAGTGTTGATGGTGAAGGGCGTCTGCCCGGTTCAAGAGATGGTTTAGGCGCTTTTCCTCCAGGTTCAGATTGGGCACATACCTTGCTGGCGCTCAAATTGAAGGGTAAAGGCCTGTCTTACAGTTTTCCCATCGATACTAAATGATGTCCTACAGGTAAACGTTACAAGACGAAGAAGGAGAGACTCCGATTCGAGAAGGAAGGACCGCCACTTCATGCAGATGGGAGTTTGGACTACCAAGAAAGTACGTTCACACTTTCATGACTCAATACGCCACTTGACATCTTTTAGTGGAAGATCCGTTCTCGGTCCTTTCTGCCCTCGCACCCGAGCCAGATACACGACCTCATCTCACCCAGCTCCATTCTCCATTATTCCCCACACCTCCCCATTGTGACCCTTCATCATCCCAATTCCAACCAAATACCCCTCGCGCCCCGCCTCCTTACCATCCGTCCGTCAACCTACACTTCGAACGTCCACCGCCTCAATTCTCCCCGACAGATACCTCTCCAACCAAGCGACGCCACTGGATGATCATCCGGAATCCCACGCGGAGCAAACAGAAAGATATGGATGAAGCTGAGGCGCAGGAGGCACCTCTGTGGCAGACGCCTCGAGAGATTCAGGCCACCGATTATGGTTCTTATGCGGCGCTCATGGGGGTACTTGAGGAGGAGGTACGTCAGCGCCGAATTGCGGGTAGAGAGGGAGAGGAGGAAGAGAAGATCATTCAAGTCCTTCGCGATACTCTCGACTGCGAAGTCGCACCGACAAACTTGCTAGAGCCTAAGAAAGACATTTCTGTATCTCTCGCGAATAATTATTGGAGCGCGCAGCGAGCATTGTCCGCGGAGGACTATATACGGGATGTCGTATATGGTGGTGTCGATGGTTTGGCTTACGTTCGGAGCCTGGCTGAGTTCGTGTCAACCCCAGAAGTGAGTTCAAACTAAATAACTCTAGTGTTTGATATAACTTCTATCTATGGCAGAGCATTGCGCCCTATACGGCTTTGGGAATGTCTGTAGTGGCCTGGGTAGAGCAAGAGATTATAGATCCGTTGACGGAGGGTCGGCACTCGTTACTCCGTGAGTCCGCCATCGAGCTCGCAAGGCAAAAGTCAGGCCACCAGCACCCCAATGACAAACCTCACACATTCCTCTTTGAGCATGTCAGGAACTCCTTACAGCTATACCCAGTGACTGCTGCTGCTCTCGTCCTTCTCATGCAAATCGAAACACACAAGATTGACATGGGAGCCCTGATCAGAACACCGGAGGAGCTGTTTCAAAGTGAAGAAGAGTGGGCTGGTAAAGTTTTCAGGGAAAGACGGAGAGTACGCAAGAAGGAAGCTGAGAAGTGGGAGGCGAAGGAAGGTGTTGCGCAGCAAGAGACTGAGGAGCCAGAGAAGACGTGGATGGATGTTGATGCCTCCTCAAAGAACCCAAATGGCGAGGATGTTGACTATGAACTCGAAGGACCGGAGGAGCTTCGGGAAGTCATGGAATACGTGGCTGGATTAATTATTGACCTTGATAAGAAGATCAAAGCAGGAGGTACGATGTTCTCGACTTCAGTGTCCGCTGATGTGGCGTCATTAGATGACAAAGATAGTCTCGAGACTAAGATGGAGGATCAGGTAACTGAGGCTGCGAGCGAGGATCCAGTTTTGCGAAACCTTCGTCTCAATCTACTTGCATTGGCGAAGCGTGCACCGTTGGACACGATAGCGCGTTTGCCTAAAGATTTGGTTCCTGAGCATATTCGCCATTTCGTCCCCACGCTTAACAGCTCGACTTAGGTTGTGTATGTTTAAAGACAACCTCATAGAGATTTGCAAATGCCATACACAAAGGGTACTCCTCTTAGAATTCAATTTATCGTAGTTGGTCTTGTTTTGGTAGTCGCGGATGGTGTTGTTGATTGAGGTACCAATAGACTACAACACTTGATAGCTTCGATACCAAAAAGGAGACTCAGAAAATTTATGATAACCATGAGGTTGCTTGTACTTGTTCATTCATACTTTTTATTGCAGACAGCTGCAGATCTTGCAATCTTTCAACTTGAGTACCCTCTCAATCGCTCAGGATATGAGTTCTGATCCGCTATGCAGGTGTCGAAGACCATGACGCCAAAGATTAAGGGCCCTTTCGGGACTCGGTTAGGCTTATAGTTAGGACGGGATTAAGGACGGATTAGGGCGTACCAAATGATGGCTTAATCCCATTGAAAATCGCGTTGGGCCAGATTGAGCCGAATCAAGCCAAATAGATATCACTCAAGCGTGATTATGCCAAATCTTTACCTTTGCCTTCATTCTTTTTTAACAATTTCGACTCAACTTTGACCTTACATAAGGCCTCAGGCAATTAGGAACAACAGGAAGGAGGGAGCCACCACAGAACAAGTAGTTCGCAACAACTATGTCATAGAGTGAACAGGCAGCTCGGAGCTTGTTGCTTCCGACAATCTTTACCCCTTACGACTAAAAGAAAAGCTATTTGCCATCTGTGGAAATTATAATGTTGCTGAATTGGGCTTGAACGTTGCAGCATTGCTGGGTGTTATTTTATAGCATAGTATATGTTTACCATTGCTGTGGTTTGGCTGCTATTATTCCTAGTGTCTTGGAATCTGCTGGGACTACCCTTGTATTTTTATATATGGGCCAAATCTAGGTTCACACAACCCATTACCGAACTGCTTTGGCAGTGTTTCTTGTTGGTTTCTTTTTTTTTTTTTTTTGGTTTATAGACATGGTTTATCCCCTCATCAGTGGCTCACCACATGAGACGTATCATGGCATTCCCAACATATTTCCTGGCAACATAATTGTAGAATGAAATTCACAGTAAGAACCTCAGAGTTGGACATGGTAGGGCAGATGGCTGTATTTCACCCGTAGATCAAAATGTACAGTAAGAACTACAGGTACAAAGGTAAGTAAGGTAATCTTGCATAGTAAGGAGTAAAAGCTCACCCTCAGAGTTAGACATGGTAGTGAAGATGGCTGAGGAAAGTTGTTTTGTGTATGTTAGGTTATATATGACAGAAATAGAGTTTGAGTATAAAGAATAGTAAATAAGAATGAGGAGAGAAAGTAGGATGGAATGTAAATAAGTATATAAAAGGAAATTTGGACAAAATAGAAAATACCAATGATGGGGTGGTGCAGTGATGTCTATGTTCAACAATAATGCATCTAATTTCAAATCTTGCAGATCTTCTTGGATTATGACATGAAAAGCTGGACTGTGCATGTACAACTGACATGATTTCAGCCTGGCCATGGGCTGTCCTGCAAAGAGGTATTTGATACACTCATTGTGCAAGATATTACAAGATGTGCACCTTGCCTTCCTGGATCTTTTGACTGTTCACAACAAAACCCTGCCCAAAAAAAATGAACAGCAGTTACAAAGCTTGGGAATAGCTTTTGTATGTATTTTGGCTGGCTCCTGGCTTACTATATGTTGTTCTTCCTCTTCCATTCTGGTATTCAGTCAGCAAGATGGTTGCTGGCATATATCTCATCTATCAATGTCAAATACACTCCAGAACTCAAGTTATTGCTACTCATATATATCTCATTGAGAGTGTGGTAGAATTTGAGGCACTCTATGTCCAGTGTAGAGCTGATTATTTGTATGCTCTATCTATCACACATTAAGACATCTTCCAACTGAAATCTTATGCATTGGGCCTGGTATTGTTTCTTTATAATGGACAATGGAGACCAGTGAAAATAAGCAAGACTTGGACCTGATGGTGTTCTCTGGTCTTTGGCAGTTATGTCTCCCTATAGCCACCCTGATCCTGAGCTTCTCTCACACTCTGTAGGTACTTATGGTCCTGTAAACACCAAGGTAATCACAAAGTTGCTGTCATTAATGTGAGGTCCCAGATATATTCAGATATGTTTTCTGATGTTCTTTTTGGAGGGTTGAATATTTTTTGAGCACTCAAGGTTCTGTTGTCCTGTACAGTTTATTCCCATGCCCTTAACCTTCTGAAGCATCACTAATTGGCAAAGGGAGTTCTCAGACTTATTCTCTTTGGATTTCCTTCTGCTGGATGTGTAGTTATACTTGTAGATATTGTATTGTTTGATAAAATTAGACTCAGCTTGATGTATAAACAACTATATTTGTATCTACCTGTTTGATACAATTAGAATAGACTATGTAGTTAGTAAACTGTGTAGGTATTGTATGATTGAGCAACATACCTCACTTGGTGTATTAATGACTAAGGTATGTCCATATTCCATTTCCAACCAAATATCCAAACTATACAGTTCTTTCCATCTGTGGTGGCTGCATCAGTCATGTCCACAATCCAGCTCCAACATGTATGATACTCAATATGCTTTGGATCTCCCTCTAACAGCTGTGTGATTGAGCTATAGCTCCAGAAGTTGTCCTTACAGCATAACAAGTCTCTGATTTTAGTCTAGGAGCTCCCTCTAGCCTGCAAAAACTCTCTCTGCCCCCAGAGGTTCCTCCTGCATTGTTGTGTTCTCTACTTGCCTGAGTAGTCTCTATGACCTCCCCAACACTTTCAACTGCTCCCTCAAGGACTTCTAGCCCTCAAGGCAAAGCCTGGAACTGTTTGCTTGCCTTAGAGACTCAGGTGCAGTCTACCCAAGCTTTACTTGCCCTGCACACCAATAATCTTGCCAGTTTATGCCAATCCATCCAGGCTATCTCACTGTAAGGGCAACCCTTGGAGGCTGTGACTCAATCACACAACTGGCAGAAGGATTTCCAAAGTCTATTCAACATCTACAAGAAGTTCTAGAGTTCTAGCTACTCATCTGGCAGAGGGAGATCCGGAGAGAACAAGCACAAGGATTTCCAATACTAGTGTTTGGAAAATTTACTTAGAGCTTCTGGAAAAAACATGCAACAATGGCTAAATTCAGAACCTGATCCAAAAATGGAAATCCATTGTAAATGGCCAGATCTCTGGCCTTCAGGTACATGACCATATGAAAGTAAGACCATTGGATAGCCCTTGGTGGAGAGTACTTGTCACCAGAAGATGGGAGGATGGGCATAAGTAAACAGCCCAGAATAAGGGAAATAAACAGGTCCCTGACACTTCCATTCTCTTTAGATGCTCCTTGAAGTCCTATCCCTTGCTCCCCTTGCTACTCCAATGTCCTCTACACCTCCTCCTACACCCCTTCTAGCTTGCATCAATGCTACAATCATGCATAACTCCAAGATACCCCATCCTGCACTCCCTGACATTCATGATGGTGCCTGCATCATGATATCCATCTGAGCAGTGAAGCTTTCTTCTCTGACTGACTTGGGATTGCCTGGTTTCTCTCATACATGAAATTGGGTCGAGCTTTGACTTATGTGCTGCAAGCTTTTTGAAGGATTGGAGGTGTGCGAGATTTTTCCAATTGGGACAAGTTTTAGCATGAATTCTGAGTTAAGTTCTTCCCTCTTGTCCCAGCTAAGATGGCCACCCTCTCCCTCCATGACTGTGACCATATGCAGCTTACCTGAATCTCAGTACTCTGTTTGTTGAAACAAATTTGAGTCTCTTCATCATGTGATACATGTCATTTGTTAGCATGCAAGCTTGAGTTCAACCATATCTAACCCAGATTTCAATGGTCAAGCTTCTGGTTCTGTTTGGCTCTTTCATGACACCCCTCAGTCCTTTTGGTGATCTCTTTCATTCAAATCATGATGTGGGTAATGCTTCCAAAGTACCTGAACTTGCCCTTGCACTGCCGAATCCCTAGTTAAATTATATCCCAGGCAATAAAGGCCTCAGGTAGTAGGATACGAGGTGTTTGAATTGATACCAGAGGCTTCATCGAACTTTTATTGACAATTTGAGATAAGAGACTGTCTATAGTACCATCAAATATACGTCATACGTTAAGTTCTTTGCTAGTATATCGGTTAGTACACGCGCCTGTCAATGTTTCATGCGACGCGCGAAAGCTGGGTTCGACTCCCAGGCAAAGAGGTTCTTTTTTTCTTTTGTCGCCGATGAGTAGTTCACATGTACAAGGCCTCCGTGCCATTCCATCCAACAGCTCTCCATTATCCGAAACGGAACCAAGCACTGGCATAATTGCCCTCCTACCAGGATTGATCATGTTTCATGCGGATGGGACACCGACTCGTTGATCCATAGCCCGCGATTCGGCATGATGATGCTACTATCGAATGACTTCCTGGGAGCTGGAAGTATTTGTTTGCAGCAGCAATGGATCATGTTCTTGCAGCGACGGACGCAAGATGCGATGGTACATACATTTACGATGTCGTTCTCCACACTTTACCTGGCCTAATAAAGTACCCGATGTCCTCTTTCTCTGATTTCTTCGGATGATTGCATAAGTAGGCTCGTGCCCTAGAACCAGTTTGGAGGGGTACACTCGTCTACTAAGATTAGAAAGCTCCAATTCGGGAGTTAAGTACAAGTTCATCTAAAACGGTCCAATATATTACACAATAAATACGGTTGACAGGTATATTTCATGAAGTTCATTAGTCATAAAACGCTCGGAAGAAGGTTGACATCACTGGTCATCTTGTTCTCGTCCATGGGGTTCGACCACTTGTCTGCGAAGCGAAACATCAGAATACGAAAAGGGTCAGACCGACCACACAAGACGAAACGTGCCTGGGCATGCCATGAAGTAGCCCTCGAGCGCACTGACAAAACGCTCCTGATATTCCACAGGCGGTATGACCGTGATTTCCTTACCAGATTTGAGTCCATGCTTTGCCTTGTACTCTAAAGTTTTCGCAAATGTATAGCTTCCTGAAGATAAACGTGTAGTTGGATCATTCACCATAGATAGGAAAGGCGTACCGATGGTATCCACGAGACCACAAGCAATCTCCTTGTGTTCCTCGTCTACGCCCACCAAAAGTCTACGACGAAGGAAGTCAATGATGAGTCTGAAGTCAAGGTATTGGTACCGACGAGTAGTCCATGATATTGCTTTTGGCAAGAAAATCGGCATCACTTCTAATCGCAGCGCGTAAAACTTGTTTAGAGTGAGGGCGGACCAGCATCAATGCCTTTTGCTGACCTAATCTAAAGTCCATCAGACCGATCAACGATTCTGTCATCATAACATACCCTCGATCCACTCTCCATCGAAAAGAGTCTTGGATTTCTGTATCACTTTGGAGCTATTAGAACCCTTGACCTTGCGACCCTGGATGCCTTTGAGGTCGAATGTCTTGGTGATAGTTTGATGATAGAACAGATTCTCCATAACCAAAAGATCAGCCTTGGATTGAATGTTGCCCGTTTCGAGATTCCGGATTTCAATCGTATAGAACCCCATCATTTTTGCCAACACCGTCGCCTTGTTTGCAGTAGTGTCCATATACCGGAAATACGATGGCGCCAAATCAATCAGGACTTGTCTATATATCTCAGTTCAGTTCTACGACCAGATTGCAAGTGATTAAGAATGGATGATAGAGAACAGCAACTCACAAATCCGCAACATTCCAGGCATCTACTAGCGTCTTGATAACAAATCTCTCATCCTCCGTCTTCCAAAAGTCGCTCCTACTCTTCCCTCCATCCGCCTCCCAATTCATGCTCTTTCTCAAACTCCTCACAAACACACCATCATCCACTCCACACTTCCTCCTCAGCCAAGCAAACTCCTTCGCATAATAGACAGTACAACTAAATTTAAGTTTCTTACCGACGGTCCAATCGAACTTGATATGGGGACGTTCATCGATCCCTGCTGCGCCATCAAGGGAGAGGGAGAGAAGACCGTGGTGGTGGGAGAAAGGAGACGCTGAACGGGTCGAAGCGGGGTCACTTGCGACGCTAGCGCTGGCGCTGACATTGATACCTGAGGCGCTGTTGAGCATAAATCGTAGGGCGTTATTCAGGCCATTTGTAAGAGTACTCGCGAAGGAGGACGCAGTCCCCGCATTTGATACGTCCCGGTTCATCTCTTGCCGAGGCATGTGCCTTTCGTCCTTTGGCGGCAGGGCCGGAGGGACGTCCTCCTCCTCCTTACCTACACCCTCCCTCGTACCCCCCTTGCCTACAGTCTTATCGCTCTTCACCGAATTCCTATCCCCAGACTCCGATTCCTTCTCGCCCGATACAGATACAGACACCCCTTCCAATACGATCGAATCCCTCAATTCAGCCCCGGATACAGACTTCGACATCTCCCCATTCTCACTCTCCTTCAAACTCTGCAACATCCTCTCCGCCGCCACATTCGAACCCTCCCCATTGAAACTTACAACCCCATCCACCTCATCCTGAGTAATCCCAACATCCGGTTTCGCCCACGCACTGGCCGGGATCTGCATCTGCCCCTGCGCCTGTCCCCTACCCACACTGCCAAACCACCCTCCCTCCCTCCCAGGGCCTGGCGACGGCGCATGACCTGCACCCGCACCGGGGACGGGCGCAGGACTCCTCTGCCCCCTCAACACCTCCCTAATCGCAAGCAAACCCGCCGCCGAATCCTTCGGATGTTCCTTCCTCGACACAACAGCCGAAAACAGCTCTTCTGCATCCGTCCATAGACTCAGGTCGTGGGTGTCTGGGTCTGGGTTGGGAACCGTATTCGAGGCGGGGCTGAAGAGTCTCATAGCGGCGAAGAAGGAGTGGTTGGAGTGTGTCGAGGGCGTGGGCGTGTTGTCCATGGGTGCGGGTGCAGGTTGGGGGGATGAAGGGATAGGAATCGATTGTTGTTGTTGGTTTTGGGTGGCGTACAGCTGTGTACTCGAAGGCTGCCTCTTGACAGAAATATGTTTCAACTCATGCTGATAATCAGCCGCGCTGGAGAAGGCAAAAGTCCCAAATACAAATCAGCACAAACGCCACACCCCAAGCGCATGGAGAAAAAAAAAAAAAAAAAAAAAAAAAAACAAAAAAAACAAGAAACAGACCTCAACGTGAACGCAATAACACTCCCCCAATCCTTCTCATGCACAATGACACTGTTCCCAGGAAGAACGTGCCACCCCGCCTTCCACCAGTGCGGCTCCTCCGACCCCTTCCACTCCAAGCTCCTCTCGCCCTCGTTCTCCTTATCTTTATCTTTATCTTTCTTGATATTGCTCCCTTCTTTACACAAATACTTCCCCCGCCAAGCGCCCAACCTCCTCTCCGTGCCCCGCGCAGAACACACAAACGCCCTGCGCACGTCGTTCAGCCGGTCGCTGTGCGTCTGACCAAGCTGTGCATACAACAATTGTTCGATAAGGTGGAAGGATTGGCGGAGGGCGGAGAGGCGGAGAGCGGGAGAGGGCGGTGTTGAAAAGGAGGACGGAGCCGAGGTGGATGTGGATGTGGGAGGTGGATGAAGTGGGCTTGTGGTTGGTGTTAGTGCTGGTGCTGGTGTTGGTGTGATTGATGTTGATGATGGTGATGATGTCGATAACGAATGAGTGGACGCCCGTGACGAAGCAGGGGGAGGAGATGGCGGAAGTGGCAGCGGTGGCAGCGGTGGGGAATCTGTCGAAACGGCAGGAGGCGAATCCTTCGATAGAGCAAAAACAGGAGGCGCGATAGGTGGGCGAAGCAGAGGCTTAGAGTGAGGTGCGGTTCCAGATCTAGAAGACTTTGCTCTTAGATTAGGACCCGAACCGTGGAAATCAACATTGACATCATAAATTAAATATTGCTCCCTCATGGATGGAATTCTTGGAAGCGCTTTCAGTTGACGCTTAGTTTTCGAAGAATCATCATCTGAATTGTCGATCGATGCAAAGAAGGCTTCCTACAACGTATGTCAGCTCCCAGATTCAATACCAACTCTAGATAATATAAAAAAAGAGAAAGAACGCACAAGCCTATCCAAATAATCCGCAACACCCCCCCACCACCTCCTTATCTCCCTCCTCAGCTCCCTCTTCTCTCGCACCTCTTCCTCTCCTTTCTCTGCAGTATCAGCCCTCGGCCCATGAGCAACAGACCCTGAGTCCGACGAGATCTGCAGCCTCGGAACGCGCAGCTCGTAAATGTCGTCTATCTTCGAACACTCAAAAGACACTACGTGTCTGTGCTTGCCCTCGTTCCTCTGCCTAGACTCACCAATACCCACACCAAAATGCCGCCGGAGGTTGAACGATGCGGATGCAGACGAGCACGCGCAGATAGCAGGACTCGGCTCGGCTCGTGTAAGTACAGGTGCGTAGATAAGAAGTTCAATGAATTTGCCAAATGAGAGTAGGCTTGGGATTCATGTAGATTTAGTGCGGTATGAGGGAAGGGAAGGAAAAGCGACGTACTATGTACCATCTGACATCTCACGTTTTCCAGATTTCGCACCGCACTGCGTACAGCTGACCCACATATCCACTTTCCCTACCTCCTCCTCCTCCTCCTCCTCCCTTCCCTCACGTTGCTCCTCGACGCGAATCGACACCCTAACGCCTGCATGCACAAATCTAACCTCATGCTGTCCCATCGAATACCTACACCCTGCTACCTCACACTGCTTTCCAAACTCCTCCACAAGACGCCGTACGACACCCCCAAGTGGTGCATCCACCTCCTCCTCTCCTCTCTCCCGATCAGACCCAAATACATAATACCGAAATGAGCGCCACCTCGCACGCCCACACATCGATCCTTTCCCGTCCCCAGTACCAACACAAATACACCTCGTCTCTAACACCTCAATCCCCTGCTGTCTGACGAAGCCTGCGGAACCCACCATCCCACCAACGCAACCTTCCCAGCCAAGAACGCTAGACATCCCCGCGCGCTCGTCACCTCTCAGTTTCCTCACACCTGCAGGAGTGTATATCTTCTCATGCTCGGCGAGCTCGATGATCAGTGTGGGTGGCTCGAATCGCACGCCAGGCGACGTAGACAGTAGTCCTGCGTTTTCCTGGAGCGTCGTGAGAGCTTGTGTGAACGGGGATCGGCGTTCTCGATCTCGAGTATCTAACTGTCCAGCTTCGGTTTCTTGTGGGGGTTGCTTCGTCGTCGTCGTTGGACCAGAGCCGGGGATGATGGAGAACAGGAAGTTGGGCGAAAAGGCGAATGAGGTCGGGGATGGTTCGGGGCTCGTAGAGTGTTCACGACGATGGTGCATTAGAGGCACGCTTAGCGTTCCGCGTGATAGGTTGTGGTATTTGAAGGGCAACAGAGAGCGCAGGCGTGGTATGATTGATGAGGTTGTGTGTTTCTTCCCTCCTGCGCTTGGTGGACGAGTGGGCATGGAGACCGGAAGTGAGGGGAGCCGAGGACGCGGGAAGAGCAGGGTGATGGACGAGTCGATGAGAAGGTGCTGCTCGAGTGTTAGCGAGAGATGAACGTAAGTTGAGAGACGGAGGACGTGGAAGAGCGACGAGTGGTGGTGCGGCGATGTCACGCCTTGGAATGTGAAGGTCCCGCCTATCATTTGAGCTGTGCTTCCCTCTAATTACGCGTCAAAAGCTTATATAAAGAAAGTGTTGATAGCATTCACCGTTGCTGCCAAATAGAATAGTCGACGTCCCAGCGTCTTGCAGCGCGTACGTGCCTGCCGCGAATGAGCATCCAATGCTCGAGGGGATGATATCGAACTCGCTGTCTTCTGGGGGAAGACTGCTCGGTGGCGCAACGCACAGAAACAGATGCTTTACGTCTGCAAGAGGCGTCAAAGCCTCTCCTTCATTCTTCTTCGCCTTAACCGTCTCATGCCTCCCCTCCCGTTCCCTTTCCCTCCGCTGTGCTGTGTCCCTCTGCTCCTTTGCCCTCCTCATACCCTCCAACCATTTTCCCTGGCTCAAATCCTTGCCTAGCTCGTCAAGAGCTTGTTCAAAAACGTATACCCATGCCTCTCGTCTGCTTTCTATTAAAGGATCGTCTATCTCGGAGATGAATACACGAATGAGCTGGCCACGGTGTTGTCTGGCGTCAAGAGAGAGAGTCTGCATTGGGAGGGCGGGTAAAGGCTTGTAATCCACCATCGAGGTGAAAGTTTAGTCAATGGACATGGACGATGGTGCTATTTCGTTCTGTGGCAAAAAGAGCGCTTGTCGCGCGTTTATGATCGATCACGTGCGTTGAAATGATGCGAGGTTGATGCGCGTGGAGATCAGCAAAACATATTGCGTCATGACACGCACCCTGCACCACGCACACCACGCACATATGTGCCCACTGTTCTGGGTCCCTCGCCTCACCCAAAGGTTAAGAAACACCGCACAATCGGTCCGCGCTTGACATTACCAAGCGCTTTGTGTCTTTTTTTGCTGCAGAAATGTTATTTCGTCCGCTTACCTCAGTTAAGACGCCATCGTGAGACTGCCGGACGACTCGTGTTATTTTTTTCTCTTTTTCCTTTTTGCTGCGACTCATTACTTGTCTGGTACCGCATGTCGACTACGCTCGGTCTCAGCTTCTACACAGCCTAACGCAATCGGTCTGTGCTTGACCCAGTCTTGTGGTTAGAAAGCATCCGCTCGGTATCATCGGACGACTCGGTTTTTTTTTGTAACAAGTTCCGTTTGTTCAACTGCCGAGAAGCCGGTGAACTCTGCTTTGCATCCTCTTCTAAGGAAGAAGGAAGTATTTCGACATGTGACTCACGCGTGACTTTTAGCGGTTTCCTCTAAAGAGCCATGTACACAATTCACGCTTCTCTAGCAACAGCCCTCGTATTGTCCGGTTCTCCCGAATCGCACCCAACATTTAGGCACCGTGTGCGGACAGTTTTAGTATATGTCCTTATCTTTATTATCATCCTCTTCCATGGAGTCACGCGCGAAATCATGTGCCGGTCTGGCCCCAAAAGATCACAAGATGTGAGTTTAGATGTATATGTACATGCAGTAGAAGAAAAGACAGGTTATGAAAAAGAAGGACAATTTGAGAGATGCTAAGTTGCGAAAGAGAGGTAGAAAGGGGCACAGCAAAATATTTTACAGTCTATTTGTAAACGACATCAAAATGCAAGTGAACTCAAGCATTCAAAAATCATACAAAACTGCAAACTCAAGAATGTATATGTGTAAGTGGCCTCAAACGACCCAGAAGACCTCAAGTCAGATGCTCTGAGCTGTTATCGGCGAAGACGGCAGACAGAACAGCTTAAAAACTCCGCAATCAGAAAGTCGTCAAACTTGACGGTCCCGAACTAACTGCAAATTCTTTCGTTCACAAGTCAGCGGAAATTCCTGAATCTCCGCGGCATCAAAAAATGCAACGTGGACGAGGAACTGAGTACCCCACTCCATATAAGGATTCGCCTTCTCGTACTTATCATTGCTGATCGAAACATCAATCTCGCCCCATTCCGAACAAGACTCTTGCAACAACTCGTGGCATGCCCACCAAGGGAAAGACCAGTAAAAACATACGTCATGGCATGCACCTTTGCTGTTTGTGCGGACGAGACATGAACGAAGATATAAGTACTTATCATTGTTGATGCCCCATTCTGAACCAGACACAACTAGTGACATGCCCACCGACGAGCCAGCGAAGGGAAACTTGGACAACAGAAGAAGAGGAAACACTGATGCCGCCCAAGATACAGAGGTCAACACCAGCGCAGAAAGGAATACATACATGTTCTGCAACACCAATAATGTCACAATCTATGGAGGTAGCTTCTCCGTAGTAGGGGGTGACGTTCATAACTGTGCTGCTACCCATAATGAACGACCCAGGAACATGCGGACGGCAACTTCACTTCGAGGTCCACAAAGTGAACGTAAGCGTATTCTCTACCGTCTTGCACACCCAAGACTGAGGGACATCAATGGGCAGCGATGAGAAGAGACATTTCAAGCGAGTTACAGAAAGGTACTGCAACCGATCATCTTCAAACAACGTCTATGGGAGATGAAAGACTTGGTGTGCACAACCTCACGAACGTAGACGAAATTTGTATTGACTTCGTTCTCCACAACCAACAGGCATCGGGAGAACAATTTCCGAGGACAATGCGCAAGTTTTCAGCATTGAACATTGTAGACGCCGCATAACAGAAGGAATCAGGCGCCTTATAATAGACAAGTCTCACGTTGAACGGCAGCATCGGCAGCAAGACACAAACGAGACTCCGCCCATGGAACGTGATACCCAAGCCTCGACCGTCCCATTATTACCCCGGTCGGATTCGTTGCTGTCCGATAGCAACTCGAGCATGAAGAGCATGATCAGGCTATTCCAGGCTTCCTTGACACGTGAACGTATGACCCGAACACAAACATCGGAACCCCATTGGGAATACCTGTCCAACCGAGTCTTGCTTTCCTTACACGTTCTTCTCTTCAGATTTCTCCTTTCTACGGCCATTCTTGCATCGCGCATTCGCATGCTATGTTCGCATATTCCCAAGATCCGCTGTATACGTCCATGCAGGATCCTCACCTTTTGGCCGATATTGATTGGTATCAGCAGTTTGATCCTGCTCAAACTTTTCCTCAAGACCCACACTTAGATATGCAGCCCATTTCTTACCGAATTTTGTTCCTTCTTGCAGTCCATTTAGGTCGACACGAACACCAGTGCTCTATGGGAATCACACACAGATGACACCAGGGTGGAGTGGTTGGTAGCATGGCGACAATGAGAGAGAGAGAGAGCTGGGAGGCTCTGTATGCTGCAGAGTGTTAGAACTTTTTGACTGTTGACCAGCCAAGCCCAGTACCAGGAACGATTGTGTATACATCTTGAGCAGGCTATACTGGTCTGCCGTAGAGAAGGAGAGGTACTGAGAACGTCGTCAAGTAACTCACGTGTGCATCAAAACAGGCAGTCTAAAATCATGTGTGCAAGGGTGCAAGAGAGTCTGTAGGTGTGGGAAAGACCAATTTCAGGGAATCTTTCACAAAATATATGATAAGATAATTGATTATCTTTATCCAGAGGCTCTTTCTTCGCACTTCAAAGTATACTATAACTAATTCAAATAGGTTTATATAATCTTTTTCATCATGAATGCAAGATGTCAGATCTGTAAGTGTATGAACAGTTGGGGCTGGGATTAAGCACTTCCTTTTAAAAACAAAGCCTCAACTGAGCACAGTAAAGTTGGGGTGGGAATTGAGCATTGAGTTGGATGTCAAAACCCTAACATGCAGGGATGGGCCATTGCATAGCATGGCATGACCGAGGTCTACTGAACACAGTATCATCTGCCAATTCTGCTGACATTCTGCTTGCCACAGCAGCAGCAGCAGCAGCAGCAGGAGGAGGAGGAGGAGGAGGAGGAGGAGGAGGAGGAGGAGGAGGAGGAGGAGGAGAAGGCGAAAGATGACTCATCAGACTGTGAGGGCATGTTCGCCGCCGCG
>JAGGAV010007927.1:0-29522 GCA_017657295.1 Termitomyces sp. DKA64 | reverse complement strand
GTCATCTGAGAATTCAGTAGTGTGTAGCCATTTCTTGGCATTCATGGCAGCAATTTCCAAGAAAACTCCATAATTATCAGTGAGTGCTTTCCAGGCTTCTGCCACTGTTCCATCCATCTTAATTCCTAACCCCACCAGATTTTTTATGTTGTAGATTAGAAGTCCTAGTGCCCAAGCATCTCTCTCTTCCCACTCCTCTGGGGAGGGGGTTTTCAATGACCACTTGGTAGCTTTTGTTTCCATGGTAGGTTCCGGGCATTTTATCGATCCGTCTAGATAGCTGTGGGCGCCACATGCCCTGGCTGCAATAAGAACTCAATTTTTGAATGTTGTATAGTTTGATCTGTTGAAGTGGGCTTCTTCTGGGAAGGTTGGTGGGTTGGCTGAGTTTGTGGATGTCATTTTTATTTTGTGTTTATGCATGGGGAGGTGTAAATGTGTGAGTCGAGTGTTGGAGCAGTGGCTCAACACATTTGGGAGTGCTACGGGGCCTATAACCTGTAGAAATTACAGTGATGTCTACAGGTGGTACTTAGTAAATGTTGATAGGTTTGTAAGTAAATGAGCTTACCCTCAGTCACTCTCCAGAATGTAAGTCAACTGAGGGCATGATTTGTCTACACGAAAAATAATATAAAAAAAGAACAAAGACTAGCAAATACCGGATCGGCAACAAGTGTGGCTGAGCAAGCCATAATCAAGAGGTAATTCCGGGAAGGGAAATACGCCGATGGTCCGTATGTCCATTCCTCAACAGAAAGTAGTACAGAATACGAGTAGTTCATAGTCCGCTGTTGGCCGACCGGAGACAAAAAGATGGTTGGTATTTGTATTGTGACATACTTCTCCCTCGCGAGCTTCTTCTCATTGCTCCGATTCAATCATGAATCTTTCTTTGACTGGAAGATGTATAAGGAGTGTAATTCAAGTGTGTAAGGGCAGTATTAGCTGGGATCAACTACGGGTGAAAGGGAATGCAAGTTTTGTTTCTTTGGACTTTGCGATTCCAAGGATGGTACTGGCGGCATGGTCGGCCAACAGCGGACTCTGAATTACTCGCCTTCTGTACCACACTTTCAAACTGTACCGAAAACTGTACCGAACTGTACCATATGAATAGAGGAGCCCTTGGATGATAACTGCACTCTATTACATGAATCAAGACTGAGTCAGGGTACTAACGCATTTAGTCGACGGTATCGAGATCGATTTCGCCGGCAATATTACAAATCAACTCGGAGATTTGAAGAAGCTGCCATACGAGGTTAGGCCCTAAAATTAACGTATTGTGGTGGCTCCTTCGTGTTGTTCATGCCGTTTCTGACATCACTCGTCGAACAATCTATTCACATCGTGCCTTCGTTCACTCTTGAGTGTGGCTCAGAGCTCAAAGATGTTCCAGTGGCATACAAGACGTGGGGTCAGCTCAATGAGAGTGCCGACAATGTCATGATAATCTGTCATGCATTTACTGGAAGCGCAGATGTCGATGATTGGTCAGTTTCGTTGTTGATGAGTACTGAGTACTGAGACTACTTTCATCTATGTTTGACCTAGGTGGGGGCCACTTATGGGCCGAGGGAAGGCATTCGATCCTTCTCGATTTTTCATCTTTTGTGGGAATGTACTTGGGTCACCCTATGGCTCTGCTTCACCAATAACTTTAAATCCTGACACCGGAAAGCCATATGGTCCTGAATTTCCTCCTACAACTATTAGAGATGACGTTCGGTAAGCAGCTCCGTAGTCGATCATGATACAGATTAACGTATCGATCACAGGATCCACAAGTTCGTTCTTGATCATCTAGGTGTTAAATCTGTAGCCGTCGCCATCGGTGGGTCTATGGGCGGCATGGCTGTTCTTGAATGGCCTCTCTGCAGCCCACCAGGGTACATCCGTCACGTCATTCCTTTGGCGACATCTGCACGTCATTCTGCCTGGTGTATAAGTTGGGGGGAGGCTCAACGGCAGAGTATTTACAGTGACCCTGACTATCAAGATGGTTTTTATACCACGCAACCTGCATCGGGGTTGGCTGCCGCCAGAATGAGTGCACTCTTGACGTATCGCTCTCGCGATTCTTTCGAGAGTCGCTTCGGACGTAAGCCACAACTGGATTGTGGAGATCCAGATCCAGAGCAGGGCGGAGAACCTCTTGTGTTTCACAACGATGGTCACCGTAATACTACGCAGAGGAGCCATTCATGTCATCCCACCCCACCAAATAATCTTCCGTCAAGACCACCGGTATTTTCAGCTCAGTCATATCTCCGCTACCAAGGGAGCAAGTTTATTGGACGCTTCGATGCGAACTGCTACATACACATCACACGCAAAATGGATACTCACGACGTGGCTCGTGGGCGATCGGTCGGCGTCGATGGAGAGTCACTCGCACTTGCGCAGGTACTTGCGACCCTTCCTCCTCGTGCACTGGTTATCGGCATTGCGACCGACGGGCTGTTCACAACGACGGAGCAACGAGAGCTTGCAACTCATATCCCAGAGGCAGAGCTTGTTATCATACCTTCTCCCGATGGCCACGATGGATTTTTGTTGGAGTTTGAGCAGATTAACACTCATGTGCAGCGTTTCTTGAAGAGGGTGTTTCCAGAGATATACGAAAAGGAGGTTGAGGAGCACATGGAAGGTGACTTCGAGGTGAAGAAGACAAGTGTGTTTGGAGAGGCGGAAGTAGATATCACCAGATGGTAAAATGACACGTGTGGGACTTTGGAGGATTCTTTTTATATTACCATTCATGTAAAGATCTCTCGAGCTACTGATGAAATAGATCTGTATCGGCGGGCAGCTTTTATTGATTGTCAGGCGCGTCTCAAAAGACATTTCAGTGAGATGGAACACCAGGATGCAGATAACCTTCATAGAGAATTATGGGTTCCTGCATCGATCACGACGGCCGACTTGAGATAGACCCAACAGATGCTCTTCCTACTCCAGCATAATCTGATTATGAGGCCTTCACCGCCCACTCATCGAACACGTATCGAACACGAGGCCAAGTGTGTCATGTTTGTTTCAGACCTCAAAAGCCGCGTGGAACAAGGTGCTCTAAATGCCTAATAAAGGACACCATATCAACAATGCACGGAGGCTGGTGTTGTCAAATATCTGTCAAATCGCGCATATCGCGTGATGGGTGAAAGGCGACATGTCGTATTCGTGCATGCAGGTCAAGATACAGTTAGTGCCTTCAGGTCCCGTTACGAAATTGATATCCTGATTGAAGACAGTTGACTGAGGTTTATAATACATACTAGGGAGAGGAAAGGCAATAAAAATTGAAATATTAAAGGCCCGTCTGAGTCTAGTCTCCACGTGCTAAATTTAGGAATTAAGAGTCATGACAGATAGGTTTGCGATGGGCACCGAGCCGTTGTCTTCACACGCGAGCAGCAGCGCTAGTCTTACCACATGGCCGCTGCAACCAAACCGTCTGCTGATCCCCAGATGAAACAAGATGCCTCTCGACGTCTTTCAGCAAGGTCCCAAACCTCATCTTCAACTCCTGCCAAGTCAGATATGAATGGAGCTTCTGCCCTCAAGTCAACTGTATGCTTTCATGTGAGCATCCAAATAATCCTTGAATCACCTTCAATTTGCAGAGTTCGAGTTCGAAGGAACGGCGGCAGCAGCGACCTAGGTCTAAGCATCATGAGAATGTGCAGCCTACAGAGGATAAGAGATTACTTTGCACCTCAAAACCTCCGCTACCGGTGACTACCAAGGTATGGAACTCTGTTCGTCTCTCGATTTCTTGAAGCAGCTGGGTATCCATTATTACCGAGCCGCGACATATCATTATGTGGATCGTTTCAGCAAGATTCACTCCGTTTCACTTCCTACGGTCGTCTTGTCGGAAGCCGTAATAATTGACCTTGCATCTTCAGACGACTCTTGATAACAACGCTACATCTGCTACCCCTGCCGCAGAGTCTGTTACCCCATGTAGATTCTATCCTTTTGGCTGGGATGTACGTATACCAGTGTTGCCATAAGTATCTCTCGCTGACGTCTGTGATAAGGCACATCCTACGCGTGCCTCTGTGAATGAAGTTTGTCGAAATTTCTTGGAAGGACGATGTGTGTGGAAAGAGAAATGCTTTCGTATTCATCCGCGCGCCGAAAAATCTCGTCCTCCATTGACTCCCACTCATCATCATACGAACAACAAACTCGGATCTACGTCAAAGGTATCAGCAACTTTTTATGTTCACTTCAGATGAACAAGTTGATAAAGTTGACAATCCACTTACGAAGGTGTCAATTTCTGCCCAATTGGGACTTAAACCACAAGAAGTCTCTCGTATGTCGATATCAGATAAGTCTCGTGTTGACCTTTGCTATCAGCCCGAACGTGGCAATGTAGCAGATCGGTCAGATTTTGACGTTGACAGCGGGCAGAATTCTGACGACAGTCAAGATACAGTATACAAGTTTTTTCAGTTATCTATGTCCTACTGATGACCCACTATCAGGCTAGTTTCTCTCCTCGAGGCTCTTCATGTTCGCTGACTTCAGAAGAAAATCCTGTCGCAACAAACCATTTAAAGACCCATCCTCCTCCACCGTCTCGTTATTTTTGCCGTCAGTGGCTCCAGAAAGTGTGTAACCGATCATATGATTGCCCATTTGTTCATGGCGATCTGGAGTATGATGTTCCTGTCTACGGAACTTATCCCCAACCTCGAGGAAATGTTGTCTGTAGGCGATGGCAAAAAAGCATCTGCACACGAGGATATCTATGTTCATATCGTCACGGTGATTTGGTTTATGCTCAGGTTCGTTTCGATTCTTGCCTTGGAATATAATCGATCTAATCTTTAATTCTTTGTACAGTCTACGGAACCGCGTAAAGACACCGATACCATTCTTGCTTGGGACGCCGATGACACCTGCAATACTTCAAATGACAGTCTATCAGATGACGAAGACATTATCACCTACCCTCCTCCGAAATCTAATGCTTTTTGTAAGAAATGGATGATGAACCGGTGTAATCTTGGTCCCAATTGTTTCTATTTCCATGGCGATGTCAATTATGAGCCACCCGTCGAAGGAATACATCCTCCGCCTCCTTATCCGTATGTTTGCAAACTTGCGAAGCTAGGTGAATGTTTTCTCGGATACTCTTGTGACTTTATACATGAAGAACTTCGGTATGATGCTCCTGTAAGCATTACATCTTCTTTTATGTTTGGATGCTGATTCGATTGTATCCAAAAGCCTCCCCGTCATCCACCTCCTGTTCGACGACCCCCTACTCTGCGGTCCGAAGCACGGTCACAGCCCAAGTTCTCTGAAGTGTGCCAGCAATGGATTCTTGGCAGGTGTGACCTCGGTTACGCATGCGATTATCGCCATTTGAATCTTATATATGACGATCCGGTACTTTACATCAAATATCAGGTTTTATAAGCAATCTCATCTTGAATCAGGCTCCTGCTCATGAGACACCTACTACGTCTTCAACTACAGCACCTGCCGACACATCCGTCAATGACCCTCCTATTGGCCAACGTCCGGCTCCCAAAAGTCACGACGTCTGTATACAATGGCTTCGTGGTCGGTGTACAGCAAGATATACATGCAAGTTTCGCCACGAGGACCTCGATTATGATCCCCCTACGCCCCTGTCAAATAATGCTAATGTATGTTCAACATATCTATTTCGAGATGCAATGGCTTACGAGTTGATACAGGAAGCCATGGAGGGACGAACCTGGTCCGTCAAAGTGCACGACCATGCGAGGGTGAAACTTGGCCCCGGATTCGCCATCCAAGAACTTCAAACTGGATTTGAAACACCGTGGATCTACCTTGGGAACATCCCGGCACGTGTTACAGACAAGGAACTGAGAGATCTGTTGCGGCCCTTTGGTGAAGTGGCTGACGTGAAGTTACCGGCTTGTTTCGGTTCTCCTACCATGCTCGTACGAGTGCGCTTTGCAACGCCTGAGAGTGCTCGTGACGCGAGCACCGCTCTCCATAATTCTCAGGCATTTGGTACCAAAATTACAGCGCGGCTGCCTATACACCATGCATCGAACAGGGATGCGATGTTCAGTGACACTGCGGTTCGCATTCGCTGGGAGGCACCTAACAGAACTGCATATTGCGGTTACACGACCATGGAACTTGCCAAGGCTGGGATGGAAATTGCCTCTCGAAAGGCTTTCCGGGATCACTTCGTACATGCATCCATTCACGTAGGCCTTCCTGTGGTAGGGGTCGTCACTGTCCGATTTCGTGGTCTTCCTGTGAACGTTCAGAAAGAAGACATGGCATGGTTCGCCAAGCCTGATGATGTAGTCTGGGCACAACCCAACTATCAAGATATCGATCTCGCCAAATCCAGTATCAAGCGGATCCTGCAACAAGGCTCGGAGCTTCTTGACTTTACAGTGCATCCACCTCCGTATAAACATGGGCGAGTACAGGCGTGGGCACATTTTGCCACAGCTGGTGCTGCTAAAGCTGCATGTCGTCGCCTTCATGGCCGCAAACCAGTATTCACTGGCAGAACAAGGATTTATGCTGAACATCATCAGTCACTATCTTTCTCGATTAGCGCAGCAATGTTTGAAAAGATAGGTAGTGACATCAGGGCTCTCCGTCAAACAGTTTATGATCGTTACCGAAGTACCATGTCTGTCGTTGAACGACCGGCGCCTATGACAACATTGATAAAGTTGTCCGGCGATGACTTGAAGGAACTTGGCCAGCTCAAGGTGGAGTTGGCTAAGATTCTGAATTGGGAGACTCTCCATCAGGGCACGGCTATTGCATGGGATCCGTTCTTTGCTCATCCGGCTGGGCAGTCTTTCTTGGCTCATATTGAATGTAGCACACCTAAAGTTACAATCCATGTCGATATCCCTCGGCGGATGATTCGTTTATTAGGACCTTCGACCTACCGTACGGCTGTCGGGCAACAGATTTTGGAAAAGCTGAAAGAACTCCAGACTCAACAAATGCGCAGTATTCTTCTTGATGGGTGGCTGCTCGGTCAGATGATGAGAACAGAACTGGCACAACTGCAAGAACAGTTCGGTCGCGAGAACATCAATTTGGATTTCTACCACCGTCGCCTGGTTGTTCGTGGAGGTGACAGTGTTTACCACGCAGTGCGGAATGTTGTCCAGCGTGCACGTCAAGCGCAACTTCATCCTTCACGTCGTCAAAGTGCTGCTGTATGCCCGGTCTGCTTTGATGAAGTCACAAATCCGATCACCCTTCCGTGTGGTCACTCTTGGTGCCTGGAGTGCTTGACTCGTTACCTCAGCTCTTCTGTCAACAACAAGTATTTCCCACTGACCTGTTTAGGGAACAACACAAAGTGTAAGGAATGTATACCGTTGCATACAGCGCGGAAAATCTTGACACTTGGCGAGTTTGACGCCGTTGTAGATGCTGCGTTCTCTGGCTACATCCAAGCTCGTGGAGATGAGTTCCACTATTGCCCGACTCCAGACTGCCCGCAGATTTACCGTCGGGCGTCTAGAGACACAGTGTTGCAGTGCCCGTCATGCTTGCTACGGATATGCCCCAACTGTCATGTGGAGGCTCACGACGGTTTTGCCTGCCCCGATCCAGAGGGCGACAACAATCTCTTCCGGGAGTGGATGGCAGACCATGATGTCAAGCCCTGCCCGGGGTGCCATGTTCTGATCGAACGGAATGAGGGCTGCAACCATATGACATGCACGCAATGCAAGACTCATATATGTTGGGTCTGTCTCGAGACGTTTCCCGGTGGTAATGGGATTTACGACCATATGCGCGCAGCCCATGGTGGTATTGGTTTGGGTTGATTGATGCTATTCTCTTTTTTTTTCTTAAAGTATATGCTGTAAGCCCCTCATTGCCCTAGACATTGATTAATTAACAAAGTTCTGTTTACTCACTATTTCATGGGTCATTTATAGCTCGGAACATGGAAGCTAATTCCCAGTTCCATTATGTACACCATATTATATTAATACAGATATTGAACGTGTCATTGAATACAGATACGAGATGTCACTCGTTATACATCAAAAACTGTTGAAAAGGTTAAAATCAGAATGGCTGGGCCAACGACGGATACGCACGTCCTTGTATGGCTTCTCAGGGGGCTGACCATGCCTTGGAAGGGATTCAGGAAGCTCTGGTCTCTTCGGGTCAAAAGCGACGCGAAAACACAGGTCATCTTGGTAATCGCGCTCAGGGTACGTGGATAGTTCGGCGGGAAATGCTTGCTCAGGCGGGGCGAACACGATGTAGCCTTCTTTTGTACAATGATCGCCCCGGCGGTTCCAGAATCCGAGCCGGCGGCGCTGGCGCGGGGGGAGGCTGACGGGCGTGTATATCCTGACCGGTTTGACTGGTTTCGGACGCTCCTCCTCGTAGGTGTACGGATTTGTGGGGGTCGGGTTCTGATGGAGACTTAGTGGAGTGACCGGATAGTCTTGGGACGTCGAGGGGGGAGTGTGGTCGGGGGATGGTGCGGCCGGGGAGTGTTTGGAGGCCGTGTGGGATGTCGGCGTGGGAGACGGTTGATGGGAAGATGAGTGGCGGGTGGGTATGGCGTGGCTTCTTTGAGGCGGCGGTGTGGAAGCATAGATCTCGATGGGCCGCCGGGGAGTTTGGGGGCGAGCGGGAGTTTGACGGAGTGCGGGGCACGAGTCGATGTCGGGCGGGGTGTGTTGTTGGACGATCGAGGGACGATGAGAGTTCTGCATGGTTCGGACGATGGATTGGTCCCGCACGGATGCGGATGCGGAGCGAGGGTGTGATTCGGAGCGGACGGCCGAGGGTCGAGTGAAAGACTGCTGAGAAGGAGGTGCAGAGACCTGAGCAGGCGGGCGAGAAGAGCTGACTTGGACCGCAGGCGCTTCGTTGATGGTGTCGAGACTAGCGATGTCGGGATACGTTGCGCCGCGGGTGACTGGGCGCTTGGCGGGATGCGGAGTCATGGGAATGATCAAGGGACTGAGAATGCTCATGGGCTCGTCTGACAGTTGGGCTCCCTGTCTGGAATCGGAATATATGGATGGCATAGAAGAATGGCGACCGAGGGGAGGAGGCGAGGTGTTCAGACGCTCCACGCGGCTCGCTAATGAGTCCACAGAAGTCGGGGCGTAGTGTGCTGGGATGCGGATGATGCTGGGACTGAATGTGGGCTTGAGTGGAGACGGATCGGGTTGCATTGTTCCGCTCGACGCATTGTCCTGAGCACTCAAAGGTGGATCGGTAGCACGGCGAGACCCGGTCAATGCGGAGTCGGGCAACTGCGATTGGGAGGAAGAACGATCCGCCTCCGCCTCGACAGGCGCGTCGTCAGCCAGAGCCGACGGCTTCCAGATCCACGGAGTCTTGGGAGCCTCGTCCCCGTAACGGTTCGCTCTGATGACAATGTCAGCAGAACACGAAGAGCAGCAGCACAAGCAGACACACATTGGGACCATGTCATGCAAGTCGAGCCCATTATCGCTCACCTTCATCGCGAGATACTCGGCACTGGGTGGTTTGACGGCCTTTTTGTAAGGATTGAAGTTGGCTGGAAGCGAATGATGTGGACGGCGCGTCCATGATGGAGCGGCCATCCATTGCACCTGGGGAACAGGATTCCTCTGCCAATTGTACGCTGGATTGAACTGCCAGGACCCCATCTGCCATTGCTGCTGGTTGATGGACAGATTGGGGGGCATTGGAGGCGCAGCTCCGTGGTATGGAGGGACCCATCCTGGCGGATGACGGTAGGACATTTGAGAATGTGCACTCCAGGGCGGACCTATATATACTTGTTACACTGCCTAGGGCCCTCTGGTGTAATTATCAGTCTGGCCTGCAGGCAAACCACAAGACCAGCACTTCGGCTACTCCCGACAACACGCGGTTGGTATATTCGCACACAGATGGACCAGCTACGCCAGATCCTTCAGAACGGCGAGCCTTCGACCTGGGACAAGGCTTGGTCAGTCCCTTTCTCACTCCTTACAGTGTTGTGTTGGAAATCTGCGACAGGCAGGCTAATATAACCCCATGGGATGCTGGCCATGTTCAGCCCCCTCTGCGGCAGCTTGTTGAAACCGGTGATATCGATTTTCCTCGCCAAGGTCGGGCCTTGGTCCCAGGCTGTGGCATGGTGAGTTTCTACCTCCGATGCATCACTGGGGGAGACGCCTATACCCTCCTAGGGCTATGATGTAGTTTATCTCGCATCCGTGCTCAACCTCAAGGCACTTGGAACCGATGTCTCCGAGACCGCAATCGGGAGGGCACGGGCGTAAGTATCACCTTGCCGGCCTCAACCAGTGCCGCTCAATTCTACAGTAATATGGCGTCTATCGCCATCCCCTCTCCCGGCGAGGTTTCCTTCCAGGTAGGAGACTTTTTCAACTTCAAACCTGAGGAGAAATTCGATGTCGTGTATGATTATACGTATGTCTTCTTTGCCGATGTCGTGGGAATGGAAGCCTTATCTTTTCTTATCCAGGTTCTTCGTTGCTATTCCTCCGCAAAGGCGTGCCGAATGGGGACAGCAGATGGTTTCCCTCATCAAGCCCGGAGGCTATTTAATTACACTTGTCTGGCCTATCGAACCACCATCTGAGGCAGGTCCTCCCTTTTTCGTGCGTGTAGAACACTACAAGGAGGTTCTGGGAGAGGCCTTTGAGAAGGTCCTCGACAAGGTCCCGGAGACATCCCTGCCAAGGCACGTCGGAAAAGAGAGGATTGTGGTGTGGAAGCGTGTGTAGAATTATAATAGTAAATAATAAGCGCCGGGATTGATGCCCCTGTCAGCCGAACAATTCTGCTTGCGGTCGATATGTCGACGCACAAACGCCACTCGTTAAACGTAACGACGGGCCCACGTCCCCTCCGCCTCGTCGACCGCAGCATTCCGTCCCCGCCTCTCGCCTCCAGCACCCCCAAGCCAATCGTCCGCCGTCACTCTTCGATCTCATACCGTTCACAGAGCCCCTCTATCGCATCGCCAGAGCAGCAATCAAATCAGCTCGAGAGGGCCCCATTGACCTTGGTTGAAAAGTGCGTTCTCAGCTACTCTGACACCATTGGTCTCAATCAATCACTAGGCATTCGGACCTTTTACATTTCATCGCCCAGAAGGAATCAAAGTCTTTGGAACTTCGTTCTCAGCTAGCCATTCTCGAGGCCGAAATCCTCCAGCGTATGTGTATCTGCACCCTTTCCTTGTCTCCTGTTCATCCATGATCCCAAGTCAAACGAAAATGGGCGCGCATCGTCAATAGAGGCTGCCTTGATGACTCTCCGGCTTCCGTTTCGACTCCTGCAGTCTTTGGAGGTATTGTGGAAGGCGTGCAGGGCGTTGGCAGATTTATTGCAGCTGGTCTAGCTATTCGAGAACCCTCGCCCTCCTCTCTTCGTCCTACACACTCCTACTCCCAGTCAAATCCTTCGTCAGCCGCCCACGAGGATGGCGACGATGAATTGACGCAAATTCTCATGGTTCATGACACGGGTGCGACGCCTACCATGAGTCCGAACCCTGCATTCGAGCGCCAACGCCAGCAGCGAAAGCAGCAAGGGCAAGTCGACTTGCAACCGGACCTTGAGGGGCCACTCCTGGGCAGCTCGAAGCTGCATCGTCGCAAGTCGCGAGACATGCATCCCCGCACCCTCGAGGGACCACCAAGCCAATCTGAATCGATTGCAGAGGCGACGAAGGCGGCAGAGAAGGACGCAGTGCGCGCAAAGAGGGCAACTATCCATGGTTTTCCCCCGGTCTCGTCAATACCAGGTCTTGCCACACTGACGGTGGGCCCGGCGTCCCCTGTTCCGTCGTGGGTCGAGAGTGTAGGGAAGAAGTGGGGAGAGCTGCAGCGCGTTTCGACGTTGGTGTCTCTTACCTTTTCTTACTCATGCTAACAGTTACTCCAGCTTCTCAAAGAACCAAAAACGTGCCTCGATTCTTCTTTCGGACGTATCACAATCCATCGTATCTGCACTTTCGACTCCTTCTTCCACTTTGGCGTCCGCACCGGTACCGTCGTATTTCGACCCTTCTGCCGAGTCGAAATCTACATTCAACAGAACGGCTGGCGATTATAGTCCACGAACAGTTGCCCCGCGGGCGTCGACCCAGTTGAAACCAACGAAATCAGGAGATAGAGTAGAGGATGAATGGAATTGGTAGCCTGTTGCCTTGATGTAATTTTTAGTTTGTTGTGTTCAGTGTCTCGGCCTTGTATGAAAATATATGTTTTTGAAAATTTGTATTTTTGTATCCGCCCCGTAAATGCGTGTATAGCGTGCAAGTAGATACCACGTTGAGGTCGGATATGAAATGTACCGTTTCGGGTTCGTTGTTATCTATTCTTTTATTTACGTTTGGCTATTCCTAGTGGCGACTGTCGAATTCGACCCCTGGGTCCCATCCTGCCGTTGTTGCTTTCCAAATTGCGTTGGATGTCTCCGACTTTGGCACCGGTCTCGTTCCCGGTAGATACTGTTGTCGTCGGGTGGGACGAAGTTGCTCCGGTAAATCTGGCTGGTCTTTGTCCACCTACATTGGTCGCAACATCGAGAGCTGTCCTGGAGGGACTATTGCGATCCCTGGCATGGGTGAGCCCGGAGCCATAATTATGGGAGGCGTGTAGGGGTCAATGACATTGAACATTTGTCGATGTATTTTGGTCGTGCAATCCTTCGTTTTGTGAACTTGGTATAGCTAAGGATTGTTGTGAAATATGCCGAGACAGATCCTCATGTGGCGCTTGACTTGACAAAGTCCAGATCGCTGTGTCGATAGCATTCGATGATTGAATTCCAGCGCTAGTCGGGTGGACAAAAAAGGGCTCCGTCTCGAAATGGCAAGAGCCCCTACCAGTCATGCCTGATGAACGTAGGTTACCTCGCTGTGTGGCAATTTCCCGCCCAGAACTCTGGAAGCAGCAAAAGAGACGATGCCTCCTTTTACATGTATGTTTCTACCCGAGTGCCGAAACTATGCTTCATGGCAGGAAAACTCAAAAGAAGGAATGGCTCGGGGCTGGCACTTCCACGGGGATACTTGTCCATAACGTCCCTTGGAGTCAATTGGTCGAACCCCAGTGACGAAAACGGCGGAATGAGCGCAGGCTCCTCGTTCACATGCCCCCGTGGATATCTGGAGAGAAAATCGATCTCTTATTGTGGCGAATCGTGTTCAGCGTTTTCCGAAGGCAACAGAAGGTCCATTGCTTGATGCGGGAGTCAGAGTCATCCGACGTCGGTCGTCGGACGAAAGCACAACGGCGGGGTAGCCATTTGGCCAAAGCATAATCGGTCAAGACTTGAGATGCATTCAACAGCTGAGAAATGTTGTGATGAGCGAACCACTCGAATGGATGGAGCAGGGAGAGTACTCACGTCTTCGGAAGTAGGTGCCAAATTATTTTTGGCATCAGTGAGTTGATAAAACTGACCCTGGGGAGGCCATCGTCTATCCATGGGTCATAAAAATACAAACTTTTCTGATAGTGTCGCATTCAAAGGAGGAATGCCATCCAATATATCATCAATTCTTTCAAGACAGAATTTCGCGTGTCTGAAGCATGCCCATAAAAACTGGTAGCATTCAACATTGCAGATCTTTCGGTTTCCAGCCCGCAGTCTGTTAAGAAACAAAAATCATAGAACATTTTTGTCTCAAGGGGGAAACCCTGAAGCCCATCCTCGATTGATTCTAGATATAGTATCAACAAGAGACCATCTCACCTGTCGAGTAATTGATGAATACCACAGGCATGTCTCGGGCCAAGTAGATTTCAGATGACTTTTGCTGCTTCCCTCCAGATGCATACCTTTGACCTGGGGTTCAATTACTTCTCTTCTCAGAATGACTGATGAGCGAGAATTCGAGTATGATAGACCTAGGAGGGTATAAGGCCAAAAGACTGATTTAGTACAAAATCCTAGAGTCATTTGCTGCTTTCCTCCAGATGCATACCTTTTTTTTTCTTCGAAACAACTGATATCAGATGAACGAGAATTATGATAGACCTAGGAGGGTATAAGGTCAAAAGATTGATTTAGTACAGAATGGGTTGTGCACCATGGTTCTCGGCATTTTTTCCACCTATTGGTCGCAATGCAGTCTTGAATGATGATTGGTGAGTTGGGCTTGTTGAGGTACTCGTCGTTATCCAATTTCCCAAACACACCACTAAATTGGTCTGGCGCTCTTACATAGGACCATTGCGCCAAAGATACTTTGCTCCAGATTGCCAGGATGTATCGAATATTTGTATTTTGATTGCCTTGATATTCAGAGCTGTAAGTATCTGTCGCTCTTTGAGTGCAACTCTTCGGTCATGATTTGCCCGCCAACTTTATGTTTCTTCCTGTCAGGTTGTATTGAAGCCTCAGAGGACGCAGGTGACTGAGAGTGTTTCCCGGCTGCTGCTGCTGCTGTTGCCGTTGGGAAATGAATAAGAGAAGATAATTCTGTTAGGAGTTGCTCGCTCCCATGCCCACCCGTACAAACCGTCACCTTCATACAAGGGATCTGAGAGTATCGACAGAACTGAGACCCAAGACTTCTGCAGGGAGGCGATGGGTGCCTCTATGGATGTCGTTGGTGCCTCTGTCAATGTCATTGGTGCCTCAAGGAAAACTACATCCAGCGGCTTTTGAATCGTTGATGGTCGAAGAGCTGAAGTCTTGGTTTAGATTGTGTGTAAAATACACTTAATATGTTCTGCTCATTGTAACCTCGGAGATTGAGGACATTCTTCAACAGTCGATTTTCACTCTTCCTGATCAGAGGGCGGTAGAGTCGTTCCAATGTAAATGGCATAGGAGTATGTCGGGGGTAGGATTAGCAAAACAATATCAGGGTGCAATTTTCTTTGAACTAGAGATGTCGTAGGAATAAAACATAGAAACCGGCAAGTACATATGACATCCACAACAAGACAATCTGGGTAGTTACTATCATACAGAGCATATCAAAGCGCGATTTAATATATACATTATGGTATAGTAAGTCCGTTCTGACGAGGGGGAAAATTTAGAGTGAAGAAAGTACTGACTGCAGCCAGCGATTTTTTTCAATTCGAGGGCGAAACTCTTCCATGCATTTCCGGAGTTCCTGCAACGGGACGTCAGGATCTTGATCTGAGTCTCTCATGACAACATCTTCGCCATCGTTGCCAGACGATTGGGAAGACCATGTCCGAAGGAAGTCTTCCATGATTTGGAGACCCTCTTCTGTAACGTCAGCGGGTATGGCTTCCTCTTCTGGACCTGCTACGTCTATCGACGTACATGAGAGGTATGAATGATTGGAACAACGATTTTGATGCGCTTACCTGTGCCAAAGTCCTCTAATTCGTCGGCCTTACGTTTAGCAAGCTAGCAAGAGGTCAGAATCCGTTGATAGCAGGGGAAAATGAAATGGAATGATTCACTTTAACAACATTTTCGGGAAAATTAGCAAGTTGCGCGACATGAATACCAAAGCTTTGGTCGGAGATACCTGATTATGGTAGTGAGCATCGATAAAGCTAGAGAAAATAGGATTTATGTACCTGGCTCTACTTTGTACAAGAGGGTTATGTCCCGATCCTGCGACTTCTCACCGGTAGAAGTGACGTGTGCAACAACGTGGAGATTCTTCACGTGTGAAATTTGCTGGTCGAGGGCTGTGAGCTCGTGGAAGTGCGTCGCAAAAAGGCAAAAGGCCCGGATCTCAGAGGCGATGTGCCTAAATTGCGTGGTCAGTATCATGTCCAAGCCAAAAGAATGCCGTTTGAGCTCGCACTCTGAAATGGCCCAAGCAAGGCCAAAACCATCGTATGTTGATGTGCCTAATCGACGTGATCAAACTATGATCGTCACATTCACTTTCCAAATGTACCTCTTCCAAGCTCGTCAATAATGATGAGTGAATCCTTAGTGGCAGACTAAGAAGAAATAATGAGCTTCGGACATATCACGCTGCTGGCAATATACATACCCGAAGGATGGTTGCGGTTTCTAACATCTCGGCCATAAAGGTGGATACACCTTTCAGCTGGCTATCGCCAGCACCGACCCTACACAGAATAGAGTCAAAAACTGGCACCTGTGCTTCCGTGCATGGGACATAGCAGCCGATCTGCGCCATTAGCGCTATAACGCCAACCTATGGGACCTTCAAAGACGAGTCAAATCATTAAGAAGGCAATGCGGTACCTGGCGGATGTATGTCGACTTTCCACCCATGTTGGGGCCGGCTAGATGTAGGCCTCAGTGTACCGTCGATTGTGGTATAGTCATCAAGACTCACTTATTATGTGGAACTCGCTCTTGTCTGTCGAATACATGAGAATAGGTGTAGTAGACTGTAGGGGGAGCTTACCCTTGATCATCTCAACGTCATTAGGTATGAAAGAAATATCATCTTGGACTTCCAGGCATGGATGTCGTGATTCGAGAAGGACAAGATCGCCTGAACCTATGGAAGACATTGTCAGAGTCGGTCACATTTTTGAGATGTTTCACCAGACCTTTTTCAATGATTTTGGGTTTTACATAGGCGTTTGTTGAGTGCGCGGAAACATGTGCTAAGCTGAAGGTGGGTTAGCAGAGGGATTTGAAGTAATGGAAAGATCCCGCATGCCTGAGTATTACATCGAGATGAGCAATTATGTTGTCGAGGGCCTCGAGAACCGGAGTGTACGTTGCTATGCCATGCTTATGTAGATGTTTCCCAACACGAAGAGGGCTGGGAGCTTACAAGCAATGCTTACAACTTCCTTGACAAGGCTGCTCTGGGTCCTTGTGTAACTCTGGGAGTACTCTTTGAAATCCTCAGCATGTTCCTTGAGCCTTTTGGTCGTGAAGAAAACGCCGCCCTTGTTTGTCCCAATCTCAATGTACTTTTTCGTGAGTACTTTCGAATCCTATTTAATTGTTTTTGATAAACATGTACATGTGTGATCGGTAGACGAGATTTCTTACACTTTTGGTCAAGCGGAAGCAGTATCCGTATACTTGATTATTCTCAAGATGGAGTTTCTTGTCAAGTTCGAGTCCAAGGTCCTTACCAACCTCGTGATGTTCCCTGTCCAGACCGTCCCGGGTCTGGCCATAGATTAGCGCGACACTCCCGAAGAATACTCATCTAGACTGTACCCTTGTTAGCTTTTCTGCAAGATCCTGAAGTTTTGGGTCATAGTCCGGTTTGATGACGTAGTTGTGGTTGTCAAGCTCCTCAAGGTCCAGAGTCTGTTCTACCATCTCCCCGTACTTCTCGAGACTTCCGCTATGCTCCTGTTGTCAAGATTATAGCATGTTTTTGTGACATATAGGATATGGCAGCCGAACCTTCAGTGGTTTGAGATATACTTCCTCAACGAGCGCAGTATGCCCTTCTCCTTCTGTTTGCACGCCTTCCAAAGCCTCGATCAGGCCAGGAAGCTGAGTGTCCGGTCGGAAAGAGACATGATGTATAAGAGAGGGAGCGTACTTTGATTACAACTTGATAGACACGGACGACATCTTCAAGCGATGCTACTGATTTTTGGAACCGTTTGCTGAGACGATGCATATCTGGCATGACTTTCATGTAATCGTCCTAGGAAGAATTGGCCTGAGAATCGGTGCTGATGGTGAAGGGGCGGAAAACAGACCTGGAGAGTCCGACGGGTGTTGGTGTCTTCGAAGAGAGTTTCAACCAGGTCCTGTCGTTTGCCTGGGTAGTGACATTGAGCATAAGAACGGAAATGTCGCAGGTGTGAGTGGAGCTTACGAATCTCGTGAAGGTTGACAAGAGGTTGCTTGAGCCATGTACCAAGCAATCTCGTCCCTTGTGCAGTCTTGCACTTGTTGAGCAGTCCTAACAATGTAGTATTGCGGGTCGTTGTGCCCTAATCGCAATCAGAAACTGGACCGATCCATACAGTCAAAATGACATACTGCATTGCCGGGAGCTTCTGTCAAGTTGAGCGCTCGTAGTGCACTAGCGTCTAGCTTCATGTATTGTGAAAGGTCGTGGGTGCGGAGGGTGTATGCTCCGTGGTTTGACGGATCAGACAGAAGGGAAAGGTAGGATAAGAGAGCGGATAGCGCAGCTGGTGCGGTTGGGAAGGATAGTTCGGCTGGTATATGCCTGTGTCAGAGAAAGAAAAGATAGATGGGTCGTTCTTACGGATGGTCATTGTTGCGTCGGCGGTGGAGGCATTGGTGATTGTTGAAGGCTGAAGGAGACGTGGAACGTCGTCAGCGATGTTTTTTGCGGTAAATTCGCCTGTAGGCGGATGAGTGAGAAGAGAGTCGTTAGTTTGTTGGAACCATACTAGGTTTTCTCTCAGAAATTACTACTCCGCATCGATCCAAGACAGCCTTGAGCTTGTTTAAGTCAATATCTCTATCGGTCATCCCAGAGGTTGTGCCAGTGGGGACGATGGCTTCTTTTACTGATAGTTGGATGACGAGGGACTGTGATGAAGTTTTTAGCTGCAAGTCGAAGTTTAACTGATATAAGATAATACCTCAGTGTTGGAGAATAGGTCATTATCAACAAAGTCTGCGACACCGAGCTGCCTCACGCTCGTGTCTGCAAATGCAACGCCAACTGTTTTCAGCTTCGCACCAGAGCCAGCGGGCGCCGTGGCCAGTTTTATAGCCATAACGATAGGAGCTGACAAGAGATCAGAGTCGACGAAAAGGAGGTCCTCGACCTCCTGCAGGTTGCCTGGAGAGGCCTAGGTTGGTGCACTATTAGGAAAAGCACCATGTAACGTCAGAAGCACACACCTCTTTGTCTAGCCGGAACTTTGTACATCTTTTGCCTTGCCCTGACTCAGGTACCCATATTTCCACGCGAAGTTGCTTCACAGTCAGTGCTTCGCGAAGCAGCATTTGTGCGACAGTAACTTTGAGGGAGACCGTGGGTAGGCCAGCGGCACGACCGCCAGCGCCGAGGTATTTTATGACAGAGTTAGTATGGTACGTGTGTTGGGCAACAAACAGCGCGTCTGGACCATAGACGGAGTAAAATTCATCGCTGCCTGTCCTGTGAAAAAGGCGTAGTGTTCCTGTTTCTGGAGATTTTGGCGGGAGTTTTGAGAAGAAAGTGATAAAGCCGGGGTCTGTTGTCTGGTCTAAAATATGCGGTGAGAATAGGAGACGGAGAATGTGGACCTGACATGCCTGCAGCATCGTGGTCGCCGTCTTTCTCTTTGCCATACATGGCTGGTCAAAAGTAAACGCGATGCAGGTCACATCCCGTGATACTGGCGTCACGGAGAGACTCGCTTAGATTAGATGGAAAGAGTAATTTACAGAGAGACTTCGCTTAGATTAAGTAGATGAAGATGGTAATATCCTCTAACCATAGATGGCCTTATGACTCTTGTTGGAGACGAGTCGCGCAGGACGCGAGGGGATATTACGGTATAGACAGATTAAGAAATGGAGGGGCGCATATCGACACGGATCGGAACTCGGGCACACCACAGTCTATCCTACACAGATTGAGGTGAGCCGACTCGTTATATATCTCCAAAAGTACATACTCACGTACATCAGTCCCCGTGTCTACAATAGGTACATTACAATCAATCAGTCTATCCTACCCAGACTGAGTTCCCGTGTCTACAATAGGTACATTACAATCAATCAGTCTATCCTACACAGACTGAGTTCCCGTGTCTACAATAACTCTCCTTTGGACTGCACAGCAACGGCCATCGCCGCAGTGAACCATTCATCATTCTGATGTTTGATGGGCGTCGTACCGCAGACCTGCCATGTATAACAGACCAGAAGAGCATGCTCAGCTTTTGTCGCCCCGTTCATCTCCTATGCAGAACGACGTCTTGCCCCTGCCAAAGGGCGCCTTGTCTGTCCCTCCTTCAACACCTACATTTGCTGTGAGCTCATAGTCTTCACCGGGGCCCAAGACCTCACATTCTGCTTAGGATCGGCCGCCTGATTCAGCACCATATTCACCCCCCTCCACTCCATCACTACGCCTGCTTGATTCTGAGCCTTCTCTTGTGCAGTTTGCCACATATCGAGACTTGACAGACAAGATTCCTAGTGCTAAAGGTGGGTCCTACGCCTCTTTCAAATGTCTAGTCCTCATTACCACAACAAGCTTCTCCGCAGGTGAACGGAGGCAAAGATGCTGGTTGGGTGCCCTGGCCGCTTAGACCCTACTTTTGGATACCCTTCGTCGTTATCTTGGTTGCATGTGCTGTCGGACTCGAAGTAGCACTCCACTTTAGCAACAAGAACCAAGGTATATCACATCTTCGCTGTCGCTGATCAATACCTATATCTGTATTTTAGGATGGCCCACGAAGAGAGACATTGGAAGTGAGATGGGCGTCCTTCATTACGTTTATGTGAGTCGGCTCCGCAGTGTTACATTAGCTCTCGGTCCCTGACGCATACCTCTGACATAGACTCTACCTCCTGTCGCCGTAGCTGCGGTCGTACGTTGCTTGTCATATACGGACTGCGTGTATAAATTCAGGTCGAGATCAGGTTTCCGCACTGTGGACATGGACAGACTTTGAAATCAAGAAGATGCAGGTGTTTTTGTTCGACCTCATCATTGCTCGAATTTTGACAATTTTTCTAGCCATATGTAGATCTTGTCCACGGAGACTCCCCACCCCATCGCAGTCTGTTATTAGATTATACGAGGATCAAGTGCATGATATCCCACCTCGTTTCAGTATTAACTGACGTTGCTGCAGTAACTTCATCGTATGGACGACGGCAGCATCCAATAGACATTGGCTCGTGGCACTCTGTAGTCTTATGGTTCTTCTTTCGTTATTATTCCAGCCTTTGTCTGCGGCTCTCCTCAATGTAAAGGATACTTGGTTGCCGTTGCCGGGTATGCTTCGTCAATGTGATTTGTATGTAGCCTCCGTTCATACATCACATTCAAAATAGACGTCACACGGAACAACTTGCGTGCCATCGGACTCAACCAAGATGCTCAATTCCAGGATTTAACATGTAAGAGATCGTTCAAAGATCCATTGGTAGTTGTGGCTGATAATTTTATATAGCGTTTGTAACAGCAGCTGGGTTTGCCTCTGCATCTGTGCTGTATAATCTATCTGATCCTTCGTTTATTCATGACCAATATACTATCGCACCATTTGATGTGAGTTCTTATATAAAGGTTCTTTTCATCAGTAAAGAAACTGGCAACTGGCCGTTAATAGTTACCGAGAGACCTTGCTTCCAATGGTACCGTGATAGCAAATACTACGGCAGTCAAGAGTGACAGCAGATGTATGCCTGTCCAAGTATGCAATACCTGTTTTTCGTATAAGTCAATGTTTTGAATATTTCAATCAGGTTAACATGACACAGTTGCCAGATGACTTGGGAGGTTGGACTAATTCTGAAAACTCGCACGACTGCAATATAAGTTGGACTGTGAAGAACACGACTGAACATCTGTTCGGTGGGTATCAGGTTCTCTAGTCGTATTCAGGTAGTCCCTGATAGTCGAATGTTCTAGGCGTTGATTTGCCACAGTGCGCCTCAGGGCCAATATCACAGTTTAGCCCTGTCATCTTTTGGTTCTTTACGTGTGTCCATTCTATCAATACTCTATCCGCCACTAACCAAAATATTGCAAGTTACGAGACAACTCCTCCAAGAGCATCGGCCACATTTTGCTTCCCTACGATATCTTTGTTAGATGTTAATGTCAGCGTTGAAATTGCAACTGGAAACCTCTCACAGGTGACAGAGCTTGGTCCGTTTTCGTCATCCTCCAATTTTTCTTCGCTCTCTGCAAACGTCACCGGACCGCCTCTGAATGGGCGTGCGTATAATGGTGTCCAGTTCGATTTCACGGGTAGTCCGGATATTTTTGTGCTTGAAAGGCAGAATGCGACGAGGTTGCAGCTCCCGGCTGCTGTGTTCCAGGCAGCAGTACAAAGCCCTCAGGGGCTCAGTGGAAGTTTTGATGCTGGTAGTTTTGTCGATCTGTCGACTAGGGTCTATGTGAGTTTGGTGTTTCGACATGTTGAGTCGGGAGTGATATTGATTTCATGATGATAGATGATGTACTTAACCCTCATCGCGAGCAATGTGTACTTCATACCGCACAAAGAGCCTCTGACAATGCAACTCAAGACGTTCCAAAACCGTGTATGGCTGAGGTATGGTTTATAGCTTCTGTTGTCTGTCTATCAGTCTGATTGTCTTTACCTCGACAGTTCTATCGCCGTGCATATCCTCACGGCTGCCATGCTCCTCCTCGCCCTTTGTGCCTGTTTGATACATCTTTTCCACAGAATAGAAAGACAAAGACTACGTCTTCGTCATGAGCCTGGTACTATTGCCTCAGCTGTGTCCATAGGGGCCCAGACAGGCATGGGTCAGCTATTGGCGGGACGTCAAGGTCAGGAGGAGATCAGGGAGGTGCTGTCAAACAGGAAGTTTCGCATTGACCCACGGACGATGAAGATTGTTATGGAGGGTGAGGAAGGCTATGAGTTCGCGGCGAGTCCAATGGAGAGGCGCGGATCGGTCTTTGCGGCGTTGCAGGCGCAAGGGATGCTAGGCAGGCACTTTTCGGCGTGGTCGAGCTCGAGGCATCCGTCTGGTCCGAATTCACCGTGTTCAAAAGATCATGTATGAGATCATGGGTTTGTTTTGAATGGACTCGATTGCTTTCTTTTTCCTTTACTCTTTTTAATGGGCGTGGACTTATCCATCATGGTAGATACCTTTTTCTTGCGTTTGAAAGGAGCATTTCATGTTCACAGTGTTACCTTTACCTCGTCTCTGAGTTTCTGTTTTTTCTCTTAACTGTGTATGTCTAATCGCCACTCCAGGTCATAAGGGGTATGCAAAAAAACATGGGGACAATGTTTCATTTTGTGTTCAAGGTGTTGTTGGATTCCCACCCCCTTCTAAATTTAGATACAACAGATTTATATATTGACCACTGACACCTCAATACTTTTAATCCTGCATTTCTTTGGCACTCTGAGTCACACAACCAATTTTCTGAAGGCATGGTTCAATTGAATGCAAACACATACATGTTCAAGAGTGGTCAATCCTCATTTTCTGGTAAATGTAGTCTACTCTTCCTATTCTTTATAATTGCACTTATCCAACTTGAAATGCTGAGGCACTTCAAAGCATCCATATTTGATTCGGCTCATCATGTTCTTGATCCATAACAATGGACATGAATTGACGGGCCATTCCGGTGGACGGCATTTCCGAGATCCCTTTCTCCAACACTTCCATTTTATTTGATGTTTTTGTACGCACTTGTAAGCATTGTATACACAAATGTTTTGTTTATAAACAAACTATTATAAGTGATTAAATCGACTATGTATATAATGGTTATTCAGTCCGTTTTACCTCGGATCAAAGTCATCACGTGCATGTAAATGGCTGATGCTGCTTTTTCACCCCACTGCAATAGATCCATATCACCAGCAAGTATACTCTCACATAATGGGCCATCCTCCTGCTTGCAGTCCATCATAGCGCCACACTTCATTATATATGATATAACTCGGCAAAATGATTATCATAATAGTAAATGTTGCAGCAAGTTTTATGCAGGGGTGACAGACTGAGTCTGAAAGAATATGAGAGACTGAAAATTGGCTGACATAATGTGTGATGGCCATCATGCCAACAGCTCCTTCAAATTCTGGGCTAAGTCAACCTGACATCATCCTTCTAGCTAGCTGTGCAGGGCACCAGATGCCCTGCACTTCCAGATACTGGTCAAGGGCCTCTAGGTCCTTGCACATCTTGAGGGACTCCCAAGTGGTGTCCCCCAAACTCCACCAAACCTCAAATTTGAGGTTCAACCCTTTCCATCAATGACCTGATAGGTCATCAATGAATCACTCCTGGTTGTCTGGAGCACCAAAGTCATAAGGTTCTGGTGTTGCCCTGTTTGGAAACAGTGCATCATTGCTAGCTTTATATGGGCACAACAGCAACACATGGAACTTGGGGTGAATCTGTCATTCCTGGAGTGCTATTGGCAACTCCAATACATAGTTGGAGGTCTCATTAACTGCCTCCAGTATCTAATATGGTCCTACCCACTTTGGGCAGAGCTTCCTAGCTCTACCCTTTGGGAGATTTATATTCTTTGTAGTGTACCTTTCTGCAACTGAGGATCCAGTCCTTGATACAAGTTCATGGCATGCATCTGGAAGATGCATGCCTCAATAATTGCATGTGTGCTGCAGCTAAGTTTTCCAAGGCTTGCTGGGCAAACTGCTGGATCCCTTTAGGAATTACTGTGTCCAACTGGATCTCTCATATCATAGATAGCATGTACCCACTGTTCAATTTGAATGGTGCATACTTTGTCATCTTGGACACACACATTTATAGCAAACTTGGTTAGATCTATTCAATTTAGTTAATCCTTCTGGTCTGGTCACACCACTGTGCATAGAATCTGCCCAACATTATGGTTAGCATGTTTGGTCTGCCCATCCATCTGCAGGTAAAAAGACATTGACATTAGGAGCTTCACTCCTAATAAATTCTGCAGCTCACACCACCATTTGGATGTGAACTTGGGATCTTAGTCACTGACAATAGAGCTTTGGAGACTGTGGAGTCTCACAATTTCCTGCAGATAGATCCAAGATAGCTGTGATGCTGTTATAGTTGTGTGCCCAGTATCAGGTGCACCATACTTGTCATCCAACAGATAACTATCCATAGGTAGTTATACCCTTTAGCCTCAGGGAATGGACCTATAAAGTCCATTCCAATCAAGTCCCAAGGCTTCACTGGGATTGGGAGGGAGTGTAATTTCCCTGGAGGGAGCTGATTGCTCCCTTTTGCCTGCTGACACAACTGGCAGGTGGAGCAGAATGCTTGGGTGTCTGCCACAACTGTAGGCCACTAGTACCACCTACAGATATACTCCATCATCTGTTGGGATCCAAAGTGACCAACAGTACAGTGTGCTTGGTCTAGCAGCACAGTCACCAGGTCATGGTCTTGAGGTATACACAGTACCTCATGCCCCATTAAGTTTGTCATCCATATGAGCTTGTCCCTCAGCCTAAAGGATTTATAATCCTTTGGCCAGGACAGCACTTCTGCAAAGAGTTTGTCTTTGCCATATGAAGTCCTGACACAATGGGTAAAGTCCTCATTGGACTGCTCTTTTAGCTGGGGCCAATGAGCCACAGCTAGTATGGCCCTGCCCAGTGTCATGTCCTCTGGACACTCACCATGCCAGGGCCCTCACACTGGTCCATCATTGTCAGTATCACTGGCCAGGACCTGTGCTTCTATATCACAAGCTTTGCAACAGTCTTGCAGTACATGATTGTTATGACTTTGTCTGTTGCAAAGACAAATCTGCTCCAATTGGGTGTGCAGCTCATGCAAGCACTGCTGAGGCAGATCATCTCCATCCAGATTGATGTGTGCATCTGCACACACATAGTTGTAGACATGATGTACATCACAAGGGGAATCACTCTCAAAGTAGCAGGATAAGCAATCTGCTACTTTATTGAGTTCACCCTTCACATATGTGATGTCAAAATTAAACTTTGACATGTAGTCCATCCATCATTGCTGACATGGAGACTGGTTTTGTCAAGTTTTGAAGAACCCAAGCACCTTGTGATCCATGATTACACAGATCCAATATGCTAGTAGCTTATCCTCCCATTTGAGGAGGGCTTCTAGGATCACCAGAGTCTCCATTTCATGCATGGCATAGTTCTGCTGTGCATTTGTGAATTTCTTGGACATGAACCCAGCTGGCCAACATTTCTGCCAGCCTGGTCCCTGTCTATACATTGCTCCGACACCTGTCTTCAATGCATTGCATATCAGCCATATCAGATCCTTGTGTTGAGGATCTATGGGCCAAACAAATCATCAGAGTTTCAGCACAAATCTGTTTGATCATGTTGCAACACCACTGGAGAATTGGCCACCAGTGAAATGGTGAGCCATTCTGCATCATGGCCATGAGTGGCCCTGTATATGCCAATATATCAGGTAAAAAATTCCCAATGTAGTTTACCAAACCTACAAATTGTTAAATATCATTATAGTTTTCAAAAGTGCGCCACTTCTGGATATGGTTTTATTTATCCATATCAGTGTGTATATCCTGAGAATTGATGACATGGCCAAGGCACTCTATGCACTTGGCATACAGCTCACACTTCTTTCACTTGAGGTAAAGCTTGTTTTTACATAGTCTTTCAAAGACTACTCTGAAGTGCTGTTTTTGCTCCTCAATCAAATCCAAAAAGATGAATATATTGTCTAAATACACATGCATCCACTTTCCAATGACATTTTCAAGATGGATGTCATTAAATGCTGAAAGGTGGCTGGCATGTTACAATTGCCAATCTGCATGATGTTACTGTGATATGTACCCATAATGGTCACAAACACAGTTTTTAGTATGTCCAAAGTACACATCCTCACTTGCTCATATGTGTTGATGAGGTCAATCTTCAACCTCACCAGTGCACAAGCCACATCTTCCTATATGACCTCCTGATTAGGTAAGGGCATTACATGCTTAACTGTATTATCATTGCACTGATAAGCATTGAGCACTGTCTGCAGCATTCCATCTTTCTTGGAAATGACTTTACACCATGGAGGAAGCTCCTCCTTCATACCATTGACAATATCTTGAAACTTATCATACCACTGCTGTCAAAGGCACAGAATATTGCCTTCTGTGAGCTTGGGAGACTGTGTCTTCCTTTTATCTCCTGTGTGCCAAGGACAATATTTGTCCTTTGCCATCTTTGGCCATGGCATACAAAGCCATCAACCAAATTTCTGACTCATCTGGAATCTTCAGCTGGGTAGATCAATATTCTGTCCTACTCCTAGCTTCATTCCAGGAGTATTCAAACTCACTTGGCACAGATACTTCATCTACTTGTGTCATTCTATACACTTCCACAGCAGGGGTAGACCCTTATCACCCCTTCTTGCCTCATCAGGTCTGCAATAACCTGATTCCACTCCTGAGGCATCTGTGAGTCATATGCCCCATTTGAGGGTTGGCTTTGGAATCAGTCAATCCTAAATTCATTGTTCCCTTGATGAAGAAGGATCATTCTGCTCCTTCTGGCACACTCTTTCCCCCTCCTGAAGAGTACTCTTTTGATACTCTTCCTCCAGCATCAGCAGTGATGGATGGTCTACAGGCAGGCTGTCTGCCACCCTGCTATTAACCTTGTCCACTGCATCTTCTATGGTGGGCCATTGTGTCTCCTCATGAATAGCATCCCAACAATTATGTCATACTGATTGAAGTTTGCAATGTCCACATAGACATCACTGAACTTGCCTGGGACCTTCATGGTCACCTAATCACCATAGTTCACTATAGATTGGCTTCCAATCATTCCAAGTTGCAGGGTAATAGGTGTGGCCAATGGTGCCACCTGTATCCCCACAACATGAGCAAATGACAGCATAATCCCAGATGTTGTACTCCCAGAGTCTCACAATGTCCACACCCTGTGGCTGTTTACCTCCACCCATGTCACAAGACACTCCTTCTCTCATGCAGCTAGTATTAGGTGTACTATGGCATTTTTTGCTGCCATAATCCTAACCTTCTGCATCCAAACTGCATTATTCAGCTCAGGTGCCCCAGGGCCCATGTCTGGCACTTTGGTGAGAGCAAACAGCCCCTCACTCTTGCTACCACAAGTATAGTACTTATTATCATATGTTCCCAATTCAACTACTCATCTTCTCCAGACTGAGTTCCATTAGACTCAGCCACAGGATTGTCACCAACAACCTCAGGTTCTTCATCCTGCTCATTGTCAGCATCACCAAGGTCTGATGGGGTGGCAGTATGCATCACCCTTACAAATGCCCTGGGAGCTGGCTTAGCTGGCTCCCTGCACTCCCAGGCAAAGTGACTGAGCTTTCCACACTTGTAACAAATAGCAGACTGCCCTGCATCTTTGCCTGGCAGCCCTGAAGTTATGGCTACCACATTCTTCCCTGCAGCAAGGTGCTTCTTTGCTGCCTGCACTGCACCTCCAGGGTGAGCTGAGGCTTTCCCTATCCCACCCCATGAAAGCATAGGCCTACCATTCACACATGCATGGGTTTGCCTCACTAGCCTAACAAGCTGCAACTGAGATGATAATCCCACTGGCTCCATCCATCAAGCCAGTGCAGTCCCAAGCTTGGGAGACTGCATGGCCACCAACAGAAGGCACCCTGGCCAAGCTTTTCTGCTGCACTCTCAATGGTGTGCTGCAGTTTTATGCTGTTCTTATAGGCCTTAGCTTCAGACACAAACTCCTTGACAGTGTTTACCTCAGGAGCAAGTCCACTGTCATGTATTAATGTGACCAATATATCAGAGGGTATTCTCTCCAAGAACTGCTCACAAATAGTGGACTTGTCTGGAAAGATGGCCATGTTCTGAGCATGGTCCAGCAAGGCATCATAGAAGCCTTGCACAACCTCTTCAACTACATAGGCCATGTTGTGGAATGCATCATGGGCATCCTGCATAGTCAAAGGCTGCACAAACTGGTCATACAGTCTGAGGAGTACATCTTCAAATCCCCAATGTGACTAGGCACAATTGACATGAATTACATGTCACAGGTACCACTTCAGGGCACTTGCTGCCAGAAAGTCCATCAAAATAAGGACTTTCTCCTGCTCATGCCCATCTCCACCATACTGTGCTACTGTGTAGAACATGCAGATGCTCATCAACCAGTCTTCAAGTTCACTGAACTTGGCTAACCCCATATATGGGGTGATTGTCTTGGATGAATTACTCCTCCTTGGCTTCAGTTTGTTGGGTATAGCCAGATGTACTGAGAGCATCTGTTCCATCACTGCCCTCAGATGATCATGCATCATTTGGCAGTGATACTCATGGGCTTCCTCCACTCCTAGAGTGGTGAATCACCCCAATGCTGCAGGGGCATTAAAAACTACTGCAGCTGCCTTTTGGGGAGGACAGTAGTCCTCCTCTGTCCATCTTGATGCCCCAGGTCTTCCTCTCCATCACCTAGTGGGCCATTGTCTGGCCCTGGTGGATCTGGTGCACCCCCACCTGGAGGTGGGGAAGGTTCCAATCCAGGGAAAGGAGGACCTCTTCCAGGTCCTCCACCACTACCTACTGGCCCTGCTGGTCCTTGACAAGGCCTCCTAGGCAGTGAATCTGCCTGATTGCTTCCTAGTGGATCCCCTCTAGAGCCTCCTCTGCATCCTGAGTCATATACAGGCTGACTTGGAGAGTAACCACCTTCTGGTCCAGCCTGTTGTTGGTGCATGGAGTAACTCTCCATAGCACCCCTAAGGGCACCATCTAGTGGAGAGTGAGATCCTTACTCCTCAGTCTTTATTGGTCAATTACAACCATTGGACTGATACCCTTCTGACCAAGCATCATATGGGGTGTTCCCCTGGAACACCACTCCTTGGTCTTCAACTTGGGACTGTCCAAAGTCCTCCATGTCCCTGTTGCAGAATCACTGCAATGC
>JAGGAV010007926.1:0-29567 GCA_017657295.1 Termitomyces sp. DKA64 | reverse complement strand
GCTAGCAGAGGGGAATCCAAAGTATATTAGAAACAGTAATTGACAATACAAATGGTAACTAATCACCTAGCAGAGGGAAATCTGAAGAGAACAAGTCTAAGGATCCCTGCTGCTTGGTGCAGCACATCAGGTGGTGGCAGAGGCATGGGAACAACTGTGTAGGTAACCAGAGTTAACTGAAGTGCACAACAATGGATTACAGAGAGTTCTGGGGGTCTCCAGAGATCTCCAGGAACCTGTAGAGTGCCCCAGAGCTATTGAACAAGCCTTGGGGAAGCAGAACCAGGTGAGGAGAGTCAGTGTTGGACAGGGGCAGAGGTTGGAAAAGGGTAGTCCCCTGACAACCTCCCTCATGTCCACTGCCACTTCCCACCACAATCTGGGCTCCACAGAGTTTCTCTGCCAGTGCCCCACCAGTAACCTCCCCATGTGATCCACCCCCTGCCTCAAGTCCAGAGGGAGATCCTCCAGCATCTATCCCAACCCATCCTGGATCAACACAAGGGCAGTGGAGGCCCCATCCAATAGGATCCAGTGCTCCTGGACCCAGTCTAGCAAAGGACATCAGCAGGGTTAAGGGAGGGGAGGATGGAACTTACACATAATACCACCCCACTCTGACATGGCCTTATTTGCCAACCACTCCTCCCATCTCCTCCCTGCCTCCACATTTGCCCAGCACCCTCACATTTCCACAGTCCCCCACCATTCCACTACCCCCATGGCTTGCATCTCCAACTGCCCTTAGACTACCTCAACAACATGCTTGGAAAAGGTTTCATACATCCATTAATCTCTGCTGCTGGATCTCCAATCCTATTTGCCAAGAAGAAGGACAGCTCCTTTGTGTTGATTACTGAGGGCTTAACTGTCATGACCCATTCCCAGATCCCTGGGTAGTACTCAAACTAACTCCAACAGCCCTGGAGCACATTCCATCTCCCCACAAGCCCCTATGACCAGCAACCACCCCCAGCACCCACCACAGCAGACTCCAATGCTTCTCCAGCAGACTCCAACACTTGTCTGGCAAACCCCAGCACTTTCCCCAGTAGGCCCCATCATTTTTTCAACCTCAACCAAAGACCTGGGTAACCCCAACACTTCTTTTGGCCCCTAACTGGCATCATACATCACAGATCTGCATCAAAGCATCACTATGCTCTGCCCACAAGTCTTAGGACATTCTCCACATCTAGACAATGATAACCAACAGTAACATTAGTTAGAAGTAGTCATGATATTACCTATGATTGTGTCCCAGTTCTTGTATTCTCATCTTGGTTCATCCTCTCAGTCTTCCAGTTCATCCTCTCAGTCTCCCAATTTATTCTCAGTCTCCCAGTTTATTCTCAGTCTCCCAGTTTATCCTCACATCTCCTGGTTCTTCTAAATCTCATCTGCTCCATTACTGTCAGGGGACTACCCTTTCTGACCTCCATCCCTGACTGACACTGACTCCCCTCAACTGGTTCTGCTCCCCTGGAGCTCATTTGACATCTCCTGGGTGTTCTACAGGTCTCTGAAGATCTCCAGAGACCCCCAGAACTTTCCATGATCCCTTGTCAAGTACTTCAGCTACCTCCAGTCACCTCTTTGGATTCTCCTCTGCTAGGTGATTGGTTTACCATTGTATCATTGATTACAGTTCTAATATACTTTGGATTCCCCTCTGCTAGCTGCATGACTTAGCCATTGCTCCTGGAGGTTGCCCTTACAGCAGAACAAGTCTCCAAATCCTGGCCTGGAAGCCTCTCATAGCCAGCACAGAATCTCTAAGCCCTCTATCTGTTGCTTCCCCACCAGGCTTAAGCACCTGCAGGATTCTATGTCTCAGCTTGCCAATTCAGACACTCCCTTGGATACCCCAGCACCCCAGGACAAGGCCTGGACTCACCTGCTACACCTAGAAAACCAGGTGCAATTGATCCAAACTTCCCTCACATATCACACAACCAAACTCTCCACCCTTTGCCAAACTACTGAACACATTTCCCAGTCCCTCCAAGCACTACTAGAGTGCCTGACCCCTACCTCCATGTCACCCCCAGCCACAGAAACACCCCCAGCAACTCCAGCAGCCTTCCCAGTAGCTCTGGTAGCCCCTCAAGTGTGGATTCCCTGTTCTGTGCTCCCAGATGTGTACAATGGCAACTGCTCTGGCAGAGAGCATTTCCTCCAGTCCTGCCTCACCTACATCCATCTCAGTAGGAATGCTTTTGACTCCAATGTGCTGAGAATGTCATACATGAAGACAGGACATGCCTCCACCTATGCACTATGGGTGTTTTGATGCCCTGGAGGTATTGGAAGTTTCACAGATTGGGCAGCCTTCAAAAAGGACTTTTGGGCAGAGTTTTTCCCAATTGACCCAGCCAAAACTGCTCCCTTAGCACTATGTGACTGGGAGCAGTATGGGCAAGGGAAACAGATGCTGGATGAGTATATTGATTCCTTCCAGGCACTAGTCAAGCAAGTAGCCTACCCCAACAGCCTCCAACTGTGCCTCACCTTCCAGGATGGCTTGCACCCTGCCTTACTGGAATGCATCAACAACCTTGCTGAGGGCTGCCCAGACAATGAGCAGATTGCCTCCTGGTATAAGGTGGCCCAGGATCAGTGGCAACTCATGGAGATTTGATGGGAGCTACACCACATACATCCAACTCACTGACCTGTGCCCACCACCACTCTCTGCTACTCTGCCCCTGCACTCTTAGCACCTGCCTCTGCTCCAGCCATCTCTGTGCTACAACCCTTACCTCTGGGCATTCCCATGGACATTGACACCACCTGACAGCGCCACTCCATGCTGTTACTGTGCCAGAGATGCCAGAAACCTGGGCACTTTGCATAACAATGCCCATTGGGCCTTGAGATATGCTACCTATCCACAACAGAGCAGGAGGAGCTTCTCCTGCAGCTGTTGGCTGCAAAGGACACTGCCAGAGACTCCTTGCCAGATGAGCTAGCACCAGAGTTGACTCCAGAGGAGAGTGGCACTTGTCTCTCCCTCTTGGGTCTGGAGGAGGATTTTTAATCAAGTGACAGATGAGGTGTACACCTCTGTTACCAAGTACTAACAGGTTTGCTTGTCTGTTGATAGAAAATGAAATTGCTTCTCTTGATATTGATAACCCTAAGACAAATAAACCTCAGCACCCCCCTCCAGATGTACAAACACCAACTCCAGACTCCATGCCAAGTGCCCTGACACCCATTAGGCCCCATCCATGCCACTCTACCTAGGAATACCAATTGCCCTAATAGTATGTGGTAGCCATGACCCCCTGCAAATTCCCTGCACCATAACATAGAGATTGAGACCACAAACACTCAGCAGGCCTGCAGAGTCACTGCCCTCCTGGATAGCAGTGCTATGGGGCTGTTCCTAGACTTGGAGCTCATGAAGTGCCACTGCCTGACCACACAGCCATTGTCCAAGCCCATCCTGGTGTTCAATATCAGTAAAATGCCCAACAAGGCCAGTGCCATCAGCTCCATGATTGATCTCATCCTCTGCTACCAGAATTATGCCAAGCAGGCAGTCTTTGCCATCACCAGCCTAGGCAAGCAGGACATGATCCTTGGTTTCACCTGGCTTTGGGAGCACAACCCTAAAGTAGATTGGGTCTGGGGCAAGGTACCCATGAGCTGATGCCCCTGGAGGTGTGCCACCTGCACCACCGAGGTCAAGGAACAGTGCTGGGCTGAGGTTCAGGAGTGTGTGGCCATTTGGGCTTGCTGGGCTGGCCATCTCCCCTTTGTAGATCTAGACCTTCTGGACCCCCTGCCCCTGGCATTCCTCCATAGAGAGGCCCTCTACAAGGATGACCAGAGCAACAGTGGGGCCCTGGAGGAGGATCTAACAGGGGAGTTTGGTGGCTCACATGACCAGGAGTCCCCAGACAAAGCAGTGGAAATTGGAAACCAGATATATGCCACTGCCCTATGCTCCCCACCCTCTATCATGGAGATCTGGGCCAGCCAGACCACCTCTCAGTGGCTGGCCCAGGCATTTGCAGCAAACTCCATGCCCTGGGAGCTCTGGGACATCATATCTCCATATCTCCATGCATTTGAGAATGTATTCTTCAAGGCCTCCTTCAACTGACTCCTGGAGCACAAGCAGTGGGACCATGCCATTGAATTAATATCAGACTCCAAGCCCACAAGCTGTAAGGTCTATCCACTGGCACCAAAGGAACAGGACAAGCTCAATGCCTTCCTACAGGAGAATCTGGCCTCCAGTTGCATCTGCCTCTCTAAGTCCCCAATGGCCTCTCTGGTCTTCTTCATCAAGAAGAAGGATTGCTCCCTCTGACTGGTCCAGGACTACCAGGTTCTCAATACCATGACCATGAAGAACTGCTACCCCCTCCCCCTCATCTCTGAGCTCATCAACAATCTCCAGGGTGTGCAGTACTTCACCAAATTGGATGTCCAGTGAGGCTACAATAATGTATGCATCCAGGAGGGAGACAAATGAAAGGCTGCCTTCCAGACCAACTAGGGATTATTCAAACCTCTTGTCATGTTCTTCAGACTCACCAACAGCCCTGCCACCTTCCAGATGATGATGAACAACATCTTCCAGGACCTGATAGCAGAAGGCATAGTGTGTGTATGCCTTGACAACATCCTCATTTACACTAAAACACTAGAGGAGCACTGCTAGATCATGTGCATTGTCTTGGAACATCTTTGCCTTCATCAACTCTATCTCAAACTGGAGAAGTGTGAGCTTGAGCAAACCTGGATTGAGTACCTCAAGTTGATCATCTTGCATGGAGCTGCAGAGATGGATCCAGTGAAGGTGGCAGATGCTGCAGAGTGACTGGAGCCCAAGAACAAGAAGGAAGTGCAGGCCTTCCTGGGTTTCACTAACTTCTACTAGAGGTTCATCTAGGATTTCTCCCATTATGCCTGACTGCTGTTCAACCTTACTGCAAAAGATGCCACCTGGAGTTGGAGCCCCCTGGAGCAGACAGCTTTTGACAATCTCAAGGGCACCATCACCTCTGGACCCATCCTCCTTTTCCCAGATGATGACTCCCTCTTCCAGGTGGAAGCTGATAGCTCTGACTTTGCCACCAGAGCTGTTCTGTCACAACGATCCCAGGAGGATGGAAAATGGCATCTGGTGGCCTTCTACTCCAAGAGTCTGAACATGGTGGAGCACAACTACAAAATCCACATCAAGGAGATGCTAGCTATCATCTGGTCTTTTGAGGAGTAGCAGCATTTCCTGGAAGGCACATGGCATAAGTTCAAAGTGTGGACAGATCACAAAAACTTTGAGTTTTCCAGATGGCCAAGAAGCTCAACCACCAGCAGGCCCAGTGGTCCCTCTACCTAGCCAACTTTGACTTCTTGCTGCACCACAAGCCAGGCCAGAGCATAGGGAAGCCAGATGCCCTGTCCTGGAGAGTGGACCATGGCACTAAGGAAGATGACAACAGCAACATTGTGCTCCTCTGGCCCAAGTTGTTTGCAATCCAAGCCATGGAAGGCTTAGCTGTCAAGGGGGTGGAGGTGGAGATCCTCTGGAACATCAAGCAGGGAAACTGGGATGGTCTTCAGGAGGAACTTGTTGCCCAGGCAGCCAGGGCACTTAAGTCTGGACATACCACCAGTGTCAAGTCTGTCTGTGCTGACAAATGGGCCTTCTGCAATGGACTTCTGACCTTCTTAGATTGTATCTATGTGCCTGACAACCCAGAGCTCTGCTGGAGGATTGTAGAGCAACACCATGACTTCCAGATCACAGGACACCCTGGCCAGTGGAAAATGTTGGAGCTAGTGTCCTGGAACTATTGGTGGCCCTAGATGTCCCAGTATATTGGGTCCTACACTAGTACATGCAATCTCTGTCTCTGGACCAAGTCCCAACATTGCCTCCCCTCCAGACAGCTCCATCCCCTGCCTATCCCTGTGGAGTGATGGAGTGTTGCCTTGGTAGACTTCATTGTAGAGCTCCCCAACACCCATGGTTATGATGCCATCATGGTAGTGGTGGACCTCTGTGGTAAACAAGCACATTTCATCTCTACCCACACCACCTGCTCCACTATGGGTGCCACTAACCTATACCAGAATAATGTCTGGAAGTTGCACAGCCTCTCCAATGCCTACATATCTGACTGGGGTCCACAATTCATAGCAGACTTCACCTGGGAGCTCTACCAGCTACTCAATGTGAAGCTCTATACCTCCACCACCTACCACCCACAGTCTGATGGCCAGACCAAACATGTGAACCAGGAGCTCAAACAATACCTCTGCCTCTTTTGCAACAAGTGCCAGGATAACTAGGACAAACTCCTCCCCAATGCCAAGTTCCAGTACAACAACCACATTCATGTGGCCACCCAGGTTTTGCCCTTCTTCCTGGACACTGGATATCACCCATGCATGGGCTTTGAACCCTAGGCCCAACCTTTGGAGAATGAAGCTGTGAACAAGTTTGTGGACTAGATGAAGATTGCACAGGAGGAAGCCTGGGCAGCACTGGCAAAGGCCAAGGATGACATGGCATGGTATTATAACCATGGAAGAACCCTGGCACCCAAGTACAAGCCCAGAGATTTGGTTTACCTAGACACCTCTGATATTACAATCACCTGGCCATTGAAAAAGTACTCACACTGGCAATTAGGACCCTTCACAGTGGAATGGCAGGTAGGGCCCCTAGCCTATTGACTCTGGCTTCCTGTGGGAATGTGCCAGCTCCATCTGGTCTTTAATGTGGTCAAACTGACTCTGGCCCCAGCAGACCCTATCCTGGGGCAATGCCCCACACCCCCACCACCTCCAGTGGTGGTTGATGACAGCAAGGAGTACAAGGTGGAGGAGATCCTGGATAGCTGTTTGTTCTGGCAGCAACCATGATACAAGGTGAGGTGGAAGGGCCACAGAATCCAAGACATCTCCTGGGAACCCCAGGAGAACATGCACACACCCAGACTGGTCAGGGAGTTCCACCAACAACACCCAGATGCACCAGGGCCATTCAAGGAATCTATCCCCTCTTGCTGGCAGACCAGGCAATTTGGAATTTCTTCTACCCCATGGGTCAAGATGCTGCATGCTAGAGGGGGGGTGATGTCAGGGAACTACTCTTTCTAACCTCTGCCCCTGACTGACACTGACTCCCCTTGACTGGTTCTCCTCCCCCAGGGCTCATTCAACATCTCCCAGGCATTCTACAGGTCCCTGGAGATCTCCAGAGACCCCTGGAACTTTCCATGATCTCTCATCAAGTACTTTGGCTAACTCCAGTCACCTATGCAGTCATTCCCATGCCTCTGCTGCCTGTTGATCACCACACCAAGCAGTGGGGATCTTTAGACTTGTTCTCTTTGGATTCCCCTCTGTTAGCTGATTAGTTTACCATTGTATCATTGATTACAGTTCTAATATACTTTGGATTCCCCTCTGCTAGCTGCATGACTTAGCCATTGCTCCCAGAGGTTGCCCTTACAATTACCTTCTTGGACTCTGCTCCAAACCTTCTCTGAGGTCCAATCATTTCAACATCTGACCATTCCTCAGTTCTGATCCCACTCCCTTCAGTCATGTGACCCATCAACCTTGCTTCCTTGATAGCTGCCCCCAGAACTCCATTCCTCATGCCCCAGTGCTTGCTATCCCCACACACAACTCCTTAGACATCTCCAAAGCTTCCCAGACTTCTTCTGTTTGCTTCCCCAGCTTTGTCTTGATATATCCAGTCTCCCAGAGACCACTTGGAGTACCTGTAGGTGCATGTAGTTGTCATGTCCACCTAGTAAGGACTTGCCCAGTGGATCTAAGTCCCCATGGTCAGCAGAACCTGACATTAGCAAAGTCACAAAAAAAACCAGTATCTCATCTCAAATCTCATCTTGTCTCATATATTTCCATTTCCATCTCATGTACCTCTTTGTCTCAACTCTATTTCCATTCATCTCTGGCCTCCTATCTCTGTATTCCAGCAGCTTTTCCTGCAACCCTGCATACTTGCTCAGACCCCATTCCAAGTTACCCCCAAGGTCTGATCACTCCATACCTGATCTTCCTTCAACCCTCAGTCCTGCTTCCTACACTTGCATGACTCAAACATCCCCACCTTCTTGATAGCTGCCCCTGGAACTCTGTACCTTACACCCTGGCACTTGCCCCTTGCACCTCACCAGAGTTCCCTGGACTTACTTGGCTCACTCCCCAGACCCCATCTTATCAGTTCCTTGTGTCTGGAGCTTGCTGGAGCATGGAATATATGTGTAGGATGTCACATCCACCTAGTAAGGACTTGCCCAGTGGATCTGAGCCCCTGAGGTCAGTGGAACCTGACAGGGGTGTTAGACAACTCAAAAATGCAGGTACAGCATAAACCAGTTGATGCTGAAGTTATCTATGTGGATTGTAAATGGAGAAAAGCTGGCCTGATAAGTTTTTCTGCAAAGGCTGCAAGTCAGGAAAAAATAAGGAGACATCCAGTCTATCCTTAATCTTTGATTGCAATTAAGCAGCATTGAAGGGAGTAGTCACTAGCATCCACCCCATGGTTGGGATTTCTCATCACTGCAGAGATTCTATGTACTATACCTATCCTGTAGTTGAGAGCCCCCAAGCAAGGAGGAGCCAAAAACACAATATTACATGCTTAGCGTTGGATTTTTTTTCACTTGACTCTCTTATGTAAAGAGGAGAGATTTATCTGCAAAAATGCCTGGGGTTCCATGCAAGGAGAAGAGGATGGTTAAGGACATGGTCAAATTCGAGACAAGCCTTCTCCTTTTGCCAGTGTCATGTTAGAAAGTGAGATAAGATTTTGATCGATGGGAAATGAGAAGAAAATTTTAGGTCAATGAAAAAGCAGAGGAGAACTTGATCGACACAGGGAAACACTGAATTGATTCTGCCCCAATATATTTGCTGTGAACGTATATCAAGAAATGTTTGCAAAACATACCCGCTACGATAGTGGTGGATTTCAGTCGTACCCGGGCGGCAAAGTTGAGTAAAAGTGCGGTTTAGAATCAATCACGTGAAGTTATGTAAGCACTACCCTTGGCATCATTAAATCTGAGACGTTTATTGCAAGTTGGATACTACCGGACCCATTACCTATGTGTTCATCGTGTCAAATCATCGAACTGTATCATTTGTCTTCAAGAAGCCCCTCATCGAAAACTCTGTTAAAATCGAGTACAAACCACAAAACACAGTCGACTACCTGCAATCAAACATCATTTGATATGGAATGCAGTTATGAATATTGCCTGTATGGTAACGATGTATACTTCACTTCCCTTGCAGCGGGTTTTGCGGGGCCACCCGTGCCGCACTACCGCAGTTTCAAATGAGTCGTTTGGAAGAAAAACGCGCTTCACGTGACCGGCTAAATTTTTGGAAATCACTATCTTTCTCTGCCTTTTGCAACTTTCTCAGATTCATTCATTCACCTTTTGCAATATATACCCGGTGAGGTCCATTAATTACATCAATTACACTGTCTCGTCTCTCACCTCTCATATGGTTCAAATTGATTTTCAGATGGATCTTCAAACGCTGTCGAATCTCTTCGCATCCACCATTAACCCGGATCCTAACATTCGGAAGGCTGGAGAACTCCAAATTCGGAAGGTTGGGTCTCATCTCGATATATCGCGAACTCGACTAACTCATGTACTCAAGGTCAGCAATGAGGAAGGAATGATTACTGCGCTTCTTCAAATCATCGCAACCGATAATGTCGATCTGTACGTGTTTGAACGCGATTGGCGCTCTAAAACTCATTGAATGAACAGCGCCACCCGCCAAGCTTGCTCAGTGTGGCTCAAAAATCGCGTATTCTCGAATTACTCGGTCGACTCGACAGCCAACAGACGACCCGATCAAGCTGTTATCGCTGATTCCGATCGTGAAGCACTCCGCAGTCATATTTTGCGAGTGCTTGCGACGTCCCCATCGCGTAGCATCAGTCTTCAAATTGCTAGCACACTCAAAAACATCGTCGCCTATGATTTCCCGGACAGGTGGCCAACATTTCTCCAGGAAGTCAAGGCCTTGCTCACTAGCACCAATATACGAGAGGTTCATGCCGGATGTGTCGCGGTTCTTGAAGGTGTTCGAGCGTTCAGGTGCGTCAAAACCGTTCGAAATCCACAAGATGCTTATCTCTACAATCTTAGATTCCGTCCCCGGAATCCAATGATCCCTCAGATTGTCCAAGAATTGTTCCCGATTCTAGTGAACATCGCTACACAAGTGCTCCAGACACCTCCGACTGCTGCGACCGAGATACCAACTATGCTTCATCTCATTCTCAAGACTTACAAAACGAGCATCGTCGTCGACCTGAGCATCCACCAACAGAACCAGGATAGTTTGGTCCCTTGGGGAAAGCTCTTCTTCGCAGTCGTTAACCTACAAATACCGGCTGAGGCTGTTCCCAGTGACGAAGACGAACGAGAGAATTCAGAATGGTGGAGGGCCAAGAAGTGGGCCTACGGTACGCTCGGACGCCTGTTTCACAAGTAGGCCAGCTTTGCACTTATATTTCGAAACTTTTCCTCAACGTACTCTAATATGCAGATTTGGGAACCCTTCCCAGCTCCCGAGTGCTATGCAAGAGCAATACTCCACTTTTGCCCAACATTTCGTCACTCACTTTGCCCCCGAAATCCTGAGGACATACCTCAACCAGGTTGAGCTCTTCGTGACCAACCAGACATGGCTTTCAAAGAAATGTCAATATCAGATCTTCCAGTTCTTCACTGAATGGTAAGCATTGTTTTAAAATTTCAAAAAACGTACTAAGTCCTTCGTTAGTATCAAGCCCAAATCGACTTGGGTTCTTCTCAAGCCCAGTGTTGAGCACCTCGTGTCCTCCTTTGTCTTTCCTCAACTTTCTTTCAACGAGACCAAACAGGCCTTGTGGGAGGGTGATCCCGTAGATTACATCCGCGTTGCTGTCGGTATGTTATATTCTTAGTTTCCACTGGCCATATCTCAGCCCACAAACATAGACGAATATGAGAGCTTCGCGACGCCCGTCTCAGCTGCGACGACCTTCCTCTTCTCGCTCGCAAGCAATAGGACTAAATCTACATTTATGCCCATTCTTGGTTTTATCAACACTGTCCTTCGATCGTACGTTTCACCCACTCCATCTTCCCCAATAGCCCTGACATCATTGTCAGAAACTCGCCCCCCCCGCAGAGATTCGGTGCTCTTAACATGACCGCGGCATTGGCTCCCTGGATGATGCGTCACCCCGACGTTAGAGGCAACGTCGAGGCGTTCGTTCTCCAGTTCGTTACCCCCGAATTCACTAGTCCTGAACCCTATCTCAAGGCTATCGTATGTCATTCCTATAGTCAGTTCCATCGGTGGTTTCAGATATATTTTTATGACAGGCGTGTGAGGTTGTTGGGACTGTAACCAAGTCTGGTTTGGTCTGGTCCAACGAAGAGGTCCGTGATGACTTTCTGGCCTCCCAGCCGAGAAAAGAACATCAATTTCTAATTCGTCTATCTTATCCTACAGCATCTTAATGCCAACTTCCGGGCTGTGGCTTCCGCTTTAGATGACCCGGAACTCCCAGTTAGGGTCAACGCTGCTCTTGCTATTACAGAACTTGTTACCGTGCATGAATCTGGTTCGTCAATGACCGTCGCAGCCTGTATATTGTGGACACGTATTCAAGTTTCCTACAGTGAGGACCGCAGTTGGACCGCAGGTCGGAAAGGTCATCCAAGGCACGTTGCGACCCTAGCTGCAATTAGTAAAATAAAGCTGATATGTGTATGGTTTGTAGATCTTCTCAAACTCACCGACGAGACGGATTTGGATATCCTCAATCGCAGCATGGAGGTCATGGTTGATGCTTTCCAAACGGAGCTACTTCCAGTGGCTGCTCAGTTAACTCAACGTTTGGTTAGCACCTGCCCATGTCGTTATCTATCTCTGCTTGCTTACCCGTGCTTATTTAGTGCGATTCTTACTTACGCCTTGCAAAGGAAACTCTGGCACAAGAGGAAACCGATGGCGAACACATCAATCTGGACTCAATTAATGATGTGGATGATGACAAGACTTTCACTGCTATGGGAGTTGCGAAAACTATCAGCACAGTCAGTACGGCATCCTGTCCAATAGGCTACTTCTGATGCGTGATTTCTATAGATTATTTCCTCTATCGAAAATTCGGTTGAGATTCTCGCGCAGGTCCAGGAAGTTGTCATCCCTATTATCTTATACACCCTGGAAAATAAACTCCTCGGTGAGTTCTTTTTCCTTGTTATGTCGTTACCAGCTGGTTTACGTGTTTCAAGATCTTTTCGATAACATGTATGAGTTAGTTGACAGTCTGACGTTCAGGCTTCGTTCGATTGCCCCGAATATGTGGCCGATCTTCGAACAGACCTATAAGCTCTTCAAATCTGACGCTATCGACTTTTTGGATGGTATATTTCCCAGCTGTTACAAATGGCTTTTACCACTGACACGTTTCATTTTCAGAGATGTTGCCATCCTTGGACAACTTCGTTTCCTATGGAGGTGAAGTCATCAAGAGCCGGCCCGACTACAAGCACATGCTAGTCGATATTTATACCACTTCAATTTCGAGTGATCAGCTTGGTGAGAACGATCGTGTAAATGGGTCCAAGCTTGCCGAATCTATCCTCCTCAATCTCCGTGGAAGTGTGGACGATGTACGTGCGCTTTCATGTTGCCTACCGGTCGTTGAATTTCAATATTACTGCATAGGCTCTCCAAGTCTTCATCAACACCTCTCTTTCTCAACTGGACAAGACCCAGACGGCTTCTCTCCGTCTTGCCAATCTTGAAGTCCTCATCAATGCCGTTCTTTACAACCCTTCGGCTGCACTTCACATCATGGAGAGCTCTGGGAAAGCGCGAACCTTTTTTGACCGTTGGTTTGCCGCGATCAATGGCGATGACCTCCTTCCTCGCGTTCATGACAAGAAATTAAGTATCTTAGCGCTGTGCTCCCTTCTTGAATTAGCACCGGCTGCTGTCCCCCAGTCACTCCAGAGTGGATGGCCTGGAATCCTTGGTGGAATCCTCAACATTTTCCAAGATCTTCCTAAGGCCATCGCCGGTCGGTACTGTCCGTTTGAGAAGTATCTAAAGTCGATTGACCTCATCTCTAGCTCGCAAGGTTTTGGAGGAGTCACTTGAGGACTCGGATGATGACGAACTCGTCGAAGAGAAGATCTTAAATCTTACTGAGGAAGAAGGTAAGACTAATATAGATTCCAACATCAAGAAATGCTGACATCCCTTCGTTCAGAGGATGTTTGGGACGAGGATTCGGCATATCTTGAATTACTAGCAAACGAGGTTTGTCACTGATCATTCTATTTATTGTGATATGAATATATTAATGTGATCGTCAAGGGAGCACGCTTGCGCGAGAAGCAGGAGAAAGCTGCGGATGGTGAATATGAGAGTGAATCAGAGGCTGAAGACATTGAGGAGGAATTGGGTCACATTAGCCCTCTGGACAGTGTTGACCCATATGTCTCATTCAAGCAAGCTCTTACCAGTATGTCTGCCTATCAATTCACTGAGACTATATGTATCTCTAATACCTCTCATAGCCTTCCAAGTGCAAAACGGCCCAAGCTATCAAGCGGCGACCACAATGCTCACAGTTGAACAACAAACGTTGCTTATGGAAGTCATGCGTACGGCGGGGCTCAATTCGGCAGCACCTGTCCAGACCTAGTTTTTTAAATGACTACTTCGTGTATTCCCGTTATGTCCTTGCGATCTGTTCTTTGCATTTCAATCTCCAGCTGTGGGCTTCTTACGCTTTGCTTTTGTGTACCCCATTTGTCTCTTCGTGCCAACAAGATTGACATTCCGTAGATGGGGTCAGATACTCAAAGTTGCTGTTACCATTCAAACGTCCGCGCCCATGGTTTGTGTACACAGCTGTGGGAAGATGAGTCCAAGGTTCCATGATCTCCAAAACTTCCTTTTGGTCGTACCCCTACGCAGCAAACTAGTTGTCCAAATTCTTGCCGAAACGTCGACGAAAACTCGGATCATATCTGTGTTCCGATTGATGCGAACTAGAAGTGGCAGATAGAAGCAACTGACACTCAGTTGTTCTCATCATGCTAGAAATACCAGGCTGCCAAAACTACATATGATCTTGGTCCCTTCTGTTCCTGTCAGGACCACACTCGAGTATCTAGGGATAATTAACGACCAGTTACTCGTTCCATCTTCGTCCGTACTTGTTGACAAGTCGTTCCCTTCGGCTCAGTATATCAGTATACACAGAAGAAGGGCAGAACAACACCGCCTTCAGAATGAAAACGAGGGTCGGGCTAAAGATTTAGGAATAACAGCTTCTCAAATAGAGCGCTGCCAGTAGAAGGTAGTTAGGCAGTGACGGAGTACATACGACAAGAGTAGAAGTCCCTCGACAAGCTCAGCACCAAATCCGCGATATTCATGCTCCAGTTGTCACCATGTACAATAAACCTGGATAGAAAAGCGAATCTGGATCAGTATGTACATGCGTCGGCGTGTGAAGAGTGCGCCATGACAGAAGCGTCGAAATACCGAAACACAGTACCCAGCTCGTCCGCACATGATAACCAGGTAGATAGAACTGGAGCCAAACGTATACACATTATTTGAAGATCCAGAAATATCATCGCTTGCGGGTAGTCGAAGTGGGATTCCCTCTATTCCGCGTCCTGGAGGCTTTGGTTGATGCCTGGAGGCGATCGTCCTCCTTTTGCTTCCCTCGCAACTTGGCAGGTTCTTTCAGCTTCTCTTTCTCAGTCTCTCGCGACTTCCAATCGTGAAATCTCCTTCGAGAAGCATTACTTCCACTTTCTGCGTACTCCGCCCGCGTGACGATATAATTAGTAAAACTGGGCATGCCTGCAAATGCAACTGCTGCCCGGTACGCCTCTGTGATGGGTCTGTCGTCCATAATCTAGATCAGCATAGGAAAACAGGGAAACTATCAGCCGACGGACTCATCACACTCATAGATCACAACTTCACAATCAGTGGGCGCTAAAGATCGTAACTCTGACATCCTCCCCAAGCGACAAAGATCAGGGATCGTTTGAAAGGACAAGATCACACCTACAATCGTGCCCGAAAACCAGGGAACTTGGTACAGCCTCCTACTAAACCAATATTAGCCCAGAACATCCCTTGAAGATCACTTGGAAGGAGCAATATTGATAGTGCAATAGTGGTAGGAAGGCCTGATTGGTCGAGGCCTACATGCAATCGGTCAGATCTGGAAGATAAAAAGACACTTGACATGCCAATATCATCAGGACGGAATAAGAGTTCCGGTACGCAAAATCGTTCGTTTTCCATCACGAGGATCTGGTCGGCCTCGGCCACTATGTCGTCAGACTGGCGTATACGACCTTTTTTGTTGGACGTCAAATCCGGCAATACGTATTCTTGAACTATCGGATTGCTTTTGGGATTGAGTCTTCTGTTCATCAGCTCACGAATAAGATGTGGTTGTTCAAACCTACCGGCATGTTTCCAAATCAGGTTTGAAGTTCTGAGATACGTAACAGCAAGACTCTTTGACATCGTTCACGATATACGTCTCGTCCATCATGTTCCACTGGCGAAAAGACACCAGCTCCTTCAATTGATTTGTCAACAGCTTCCCACCAACGTCGAGTCTGGTCGTGGGTTAAACATATAGTCGCACAAGGATTATTGGACAATCACCTTTTCACTGCATTCCACACAATGTTACCGTTGAGCATGGGTATGACATGTGTAAAACTAAATCCAGAATCAATTACAACAACGCACTGCGCTGGTGGGAGATCGGGTTGTCGAAACAGGATACCATAGGGTATGAGAGATGCAGCTTGAGTGGAAATTTAGAGCATGACGAGATGTTTTTGAACAATTGTCAGAAGACTTACGTGTACACCGGTAGTATGCCTGGAATTCGTATTCTTCGAAAACAAATTGATCATAGACTTCCTGAATATTTGGAAGATTAAAGTAAGGCTCAGTGATGAGGAGCCTAGAGCTGGTAGTGTCTATCTATAAATGCCACATTCTGTCAGATATTTATATGCATTTGCTTCCACTGTACCGAAAGAACTTCTGATGAGAAGAGGCCATCCCATACAGCCTTCTGGGCGTCCCAATCAACAATGTACCCCTGTCAAAGGCTATGTATCAGTTCTCGCGGTTGCAACGATCTTTCATCTAACCTTTTCGAAGGGTAACCTATAGTCGAGAGAGGAATAATCTTTGCACTGAGCAAACTCATGGCCGAAGTAAGTCGTCTTGTCGCCTTTGGAACGAACTACGGCATTAGGAATGATCCTGTGACATTGTCAGTGCGCACAGGTAATCAAATTACAGATGGACGACACCTTGGCTCTTCATCTTGACTATTTGCAAAGCCAACTTTAACCGTGGATGCACCATTGTCAAGGACAACTAGAGGCAAATCCATACCATCGACCTAGGAGTGAATGCAAGGTCGATGTTGTGAGTTGGGGCGAGATTTTAATAATTATCCATGACCACTGACAACGTGAGCCTTTCGATCCCAGACTCGGTCATATGACAGCATTATTGTGTCACATGATCCAGTCTCCGAACTCGGACAGATTGACCTCTCTTCCGCGTGTCTGTGGGTCCATTCTTTCCCTGTTTAAAATTTCACATGCTCATGAACTTGCATGGAAACTGTCTCCAGTATTGGACTAGTACTCCATTCTAGGGTATTCTACCGTGTCTCACTAACAAATCAGGGACGATTCATTATCGGAACTAGTCAAAGCCGCGGAGCACGGGCAAAACTCGAGTTTGACCATTGCTCATAAATTACATACTCTTGGCGTGTTATCCGACGAATCTGGCGACGCTCCTAGCCTTCAATGTGTATCGCATTCTGGGCTCTAGATCAACAGGATTATGCCCTGTGAGCCAATATGATCGGGCGGCCTGCTGGCTGAACTCACACACCTCGGTAGCATACTTGGTAGCAATCGAGATGAATTACTGAGGAGGCCGACCCTGGACGCTCATTTCCATAACTTTGAGAACAAGACCAAAGACGGAAACGCTGAAGGTAATATCCTATCAGGTCGCGACGTTGTGGCTGGTGGGACGTGGTTTGGAGTGACTCGTACCGGCAAAGTAGCCTTGCTGTAAGCCTCTCTTAACCTTCTCATTTGAAATTCAGCGATAAAGGTACAATGCGATAGCACTAACATCTCCGAGCCCCCGGTGAAGGCGTGCAATCTCTCTAGGGGCTCTTTGACATCATCCTTCCTTCTATCAGATTCACTGGAACCTCTCGAAGGTGAGGTCAGAAGAATAATTCCTCAGGATTCCTTCGCCGGCTTCAACCTACTTCTTCTCAAACCTATCGTCGTGCAGCCTAATGGGCAATTGCATTTCGATTCTCTCCTTGTCACAAACCATGGTGCGGGTGGATCCATCCAGTCCCGGCCCCTTTCTGCCAAGGAGCGTTTTTGCGGCTGTGTATCCAATGCAATTGATGGAGAAAATACAGTCTGGCCAAAGGTCGAACATGCCACCCTGACTTTTGATGCTGTTTTACGAACGCTATCATCGGCCACGACAGAGAATGAACTTGTGGAACAGATGTTCGATATTCTGGAGTAGGTTTCACATGTCGCCCGATACATCTTTTTGACGTTTTTAACATATCATATCTTTCCATGAAAAGCTGGCACCCTCCCGGGTCTATCACCGAGCGTTCTCAGCTTCGCAATACTGTACATGTTTTGCCATTACCGATCGCTGTGGAGGGTGTCCCCGTTGTGGGCGATAATAGATATGGTACGCGTTTGTCAACGATCTTGTTAATAAGAAAAAACGGGGACGCTTTGTTCATTGAACGGGATATATGGACGTTGGCTGATGGAGAGGTGGTCAAAGTAGACCCTAGATCACAGCGTATATTTCGTTTCCAAGTGAAACAACCCACGAAACCCTAAACTAGTAGAGATTACAGTACAACAAATATAATGTCTTTACAACAAATCGTACATGATGAGTTGGAAGCACTGCAGGATTGCAAGATATCAAGAAACTAGGTATACACAGGTGCACAGGTGCATGTGGGATGACGTCGAGTGTACAAAGAGTATTTTCTCAATTAACTTATAACAGCAGTAGTGTACATACCATGTTCGCCGTGCGGTGGAAAGTATGGATTATAACCTCCTGTAGTTATATTACCCCACTCTTGAGGAGAGACGGGACCCGATGAGCTTCCCGTATGAAAGGAAGCAGCTCCACTGGAGGCCGACAACGGCGTCAAAATTTCACGTTCTGGTGGGCCAGAATCATACGAAGCTCGTCCATCTGGAGAGTCCTGGCCACTGGAATTTATATGGTCAGGAAACGCATCATAAGAATGGGAAGGAAACAACGAACACATACTGCATGATATTGTTGAGCTCAACAATACGCCGGTAGATGATACACGACGTATTTGGCAGGTGAGGGCTGTACTGCCTGAGTGAGTTGAGAGAAGCTTGGAGCTGGTGCGCAAGTGAAATGTAAGCCATACTCGAGCCAGGGCTCGTACGACAAGAACACATCGGGTGTGAAGAAGAATATTGGTCCCCATGACCACTGTGATAAGAATTTCCGTCATCGCTGCCAGATAGGGTGTAACTGCTGCCGTCCGAATACGAAGAGGGGACCGAACTAGTGTGCGGTGGAGCATGATATGTCGAAGGCGACCCAGAAGAAGGATGGTAATTGCCATTGTTCGGAGAATACGGCGGGTGGTCGTTTTCGTACGGCGACGATAAGGGTGGTGACCTTACGTCACTCTGGAAATTATTATGGAAGCGCATGGGTGGAGAGGCAGAGAAACGATATAGATGTGATGATGCATCGTTGACTGGTTCTGTTTTAACAGGGCTGAGGGAATGTAGGACGGCACGACCATTTGTTCGTTCAGGGGAAGAACCCCGCCGTTTATTTACAGGCACACACTTCGTAGCTCGCGAGTGCCATTTTTCGTTTGGATCACCATCTCGGAAGCTACTATCAGCCCAACGAGGGTGTGGTTTGCCTGCCCGATATGAGTAACAGTGATAATCTATAAACCAAAGACTTCACCTCTCAGTTCACGGACTAGGCTCTCCAGCTCCGCTATCCGGTTTTTCAAGCGTGTATTCTCGTCAAGTGAAGGATCGTCTCTGTATTTCCAATTTAATGAACCATGTCAAATAGTCCAACAAAAACTGACCTGAGGGCGGGATCATCAATTTCGTATACACAAAGTCCCGTCTAGAAGGACAGAACGTCAGTGGAAGTTCGCCATACGAAAGTACCTGCATGAAAATACCAGACCCAATTGGATACACCGCTGACAAGGTCGTTTGCGATCACACTGTGTGGCGACAACGTCACCGTCAAACAAGGTCATGTGTGGAACTGATCAGTGACTGACTTTTCGTTTCGATGTGTGGCAATTCAAGCAGCTTTGAGTTGTCCGATTCCTTCTCCTTTTCCTATTTTTGGTCGAATTCGGGAGTAGAGGGGATGACGGTTAATAAGTCGGCAAGTAAAATGACGAGGAAGAGTTGAATTAGAATGGGGCTAACCTGTGGTCGGTGTCGGCGGGGAATTCGAAATCGAATGACTCTCCTTTTAGCTGAGGGGACTGCAAGGAGTCGGTCGCCATCATAATAGAGGGAGCGGAGGTAAACAAGCTCAGAAAGATTGGTACTGGTCCTTAAGTGCTTCCGGCGCCATTAAGTAACAAACAAGATCCAAACGACCTTCGAGATCCATTACCGGTGTTGACAGATGAAGAATATCCCAATCAGGAGAACGCAAGAATTGACTCGATGAACGCCATCGCGTGAGCAGGTGCGAGCTTGGTCCGCTCGGTCTTCTTTTTTTTTAGCAGCCGAGGGTTGATGTGACTAACGTGAGTTATTGTCACACCTGAATAGAAGACCACCAGATCGGTGCCCTGAGGATCAAGGTTCCATGGGACCTTGTGCCATACAACGCATGTAGGGTTGAGTATTTTTGTGTCTCGTCTTCCCAATGCGGAAGCCGTGTCGAAATGTGTCCGGAACTATCCTGGACATACATATGTATGCCCTAAGTCGATTAAGTCCAGTGTCTACTTTGATCTCAGGGTCGAGGAGGATGTATGAATCGATCTGGAATGTACATTTTCTCTCAAGCAGGCTCGCTATTGTGTCAGTTTATTGTTGACCAAATGTTCGTATTTTGCAAGCATACATACGTCTCATGAAAACATCGACTTGTTCCGTCAAACGAAGAGAAGTGCCTACTATGGTTGGGTGATCTCGACAGCTCTGTACGACGATCCGATACCAGACTCAGTACGGTCTTCCATCAATCCTGGAATACCAAAAAGAAACAACGTTCGCCCTGGAGAGAATGAAGGGACATGTCCAACAACGGAAACGCAACCCTGGATAACAACAATGATAAACTAACTCATCAGTAATTCTGTGACAGGAATCACAACATACTTTAACTTAAAGATTTGCTTACCTGATCGATATGACCGATTATGATCATGTTAAGTAGCCGGCCATACTTCACATCTCTGGACATTACAACGATCATGGGTTGGCATTAAGACCAGAGAGGAATAAAAAACAGACGACCTTCAGGATCTGGTTTAAAGAATGTTATCGTTATCTACGTATGTGGCGCGTATATCTTACAAGAATCAGCAAGAGAAGGCGACCCGGATGAGTGGCGTTGAGCACGTAAAGTATTACAACCACACGTTAGCTCACCTAGTAGGAACACGAAGTAGAAGACCGTAGAAGGGGTCTCTCGCCCGAAAGTGTCACTCACCATCGGCCAAATATTGTGCAATCTTCCGCGGAAGGCGGGTAGTAATCTATATACGGCGTTTTTTTCCCAGCATAAACCTTCCAGTGCTTCGGGCATCGCAGAGGGGTTATCGTCCAACTTTGGAAAGTGCAGTCAATATAACGACAGGAGAGACAATGATTTCAAGCCAAGCTATACTTCAAACGCAACAGCGCATGCACAGTTATGAGATGATACTAGGAAGGTATCCGTAGGGACAGGGTACTCACCTAATCGTACCGTCCTCATCCGTGATGAGGAAGATCTACCCATAGTCATAACCGGGGTGTCACAATCAATCGAGCCTTTCGACTTTCAAGAACAACGCATCACATCGCATGATCAAACTGACATGTGCAAGATTCTCATAAGTCACTTGGCTAAAGAAAACTCGAAAAAACTCACACATTGGTGTCCCTGAAAGCTTCATGTCATGCTGACGCCGGCTTCAAACAAGATCGTATGGATACATACATCAAAAAGCAAAAGTTCAAAGTGACCTTGCCGCAAATTATGAGAGGATATCCGCTTCCCCGATCTGCGCTTCCCCGATCTGCATATAAGAACGAAGACGAGCGAAAGATTGTACAATCTGGATGAGGGTTCGCTGACAAAAAGACGCTATCAGAATCTTTGAGGATGTGATGTGTGTGACTCATGCGGTTCTTTGAGAATTCTATGCAGACAGAAAAGACCCGAAACCAGTCTGGCTTGCGGTGGGGGCAGAACTCGTATGCCGGTGATTCCGGAAAGTTTTCCTGGAAATTTCAATCACCTTATGTTTGATTGACATGCTCTGTGATACCATCAGATATCTTCCCCTACTATATCCCCAACTGCAGCGACGTCAACCGGACCAGTAGAACCAGACGGAAAAACAGTCACAAAATACCCAGAAAGATCATGAGCGTCTCCTTCGGTTTTTACGGACCAGATTGCGCCAGGGTAAGTCTGAAAAATGCAACTATGAGCCGGCCCACGATTGACCACAAGCTATTAGTGTCACGGGACCATGGACGGTTCAAGGAAAAACGAGTATCTAGTCAGCTGAGATGACAATGTTTAACACAGAGGTAACAGACTATGTATCCCAGTGAAGTGTACATACATATGCATATAAATAGAAAACAACAACATCGAAAGTCACCTGTTCTTAGCGCACGCTGTTTGCCGAGGACTTGAACACAAATATGAACACACTCAGGAGACGCGACATCATCATTTCTGTGGCCGGTCTCATTCTCGAGTTCTCTACCTAACGCAGCTCCCAGAACATCAGGAGTTCCTGTAACAGTTTGTTTCGTTTGTGTCATATTCCACCTTTGCTCACTTCATCAAAAGCAGCCAAACGCCAAATGTCAGTGATCAACTTTGTACATTCCAATTGTCATGTATATTGTTGAATACTTCATTCTAGATTGATCTACTCCCGATTATTATGGCCTCAATTTCAGAACGAAACTCCGATATGTCGGCTATGTCGCTGGTCGAGGATTCTGACGCGTTACTGTCACCTGTAGCGGAACCGGAACCGGAGCCTTCACCAGGTCTGGATGGTGTGCCAGTCCGATGTGAGCAATAATACAAAGGAGTTACTATCCAACTGAACTGATAATGTCCGCAGGGTACGATGTATGTGGCTTTTGTCCCATGGGACTATTCTTCCCACTTAACGTTGCGCAAAACTTTGAAGGCGGACCGGACTGAATCATACACGCGGATTGTACCGTTCCAGGAAAGGCACGATACCAGTGTCGAGTACGTTGCCTTGTTCAATGCGATTGTAGGTTATCGATCTTTGAATCATGTTCTATCCAGGTTCTTCTATAAGCCGTTCACTCTTTCCGTTCTTGCATGTGGCTTGATTCTTCTAGCCTATGTCGCGACGACACAGGACGTCTTGGAAGAGGGGCGTGACAAACGACGAGTGTAAGCTATATATCTGCTATACCCTTGAGCTGTTGTGTTTATTTATTCTTTCTATCCTACTATAGTGGAGTATACGCCGCCATTGGGGCGTTCTTGACCTTTTCCATGATCCAATTTCGTGATGGGCCATTTATCAGGCCTCATCCTGCATTTTGGAGAGTCATCCTGGGCATCAATCTGCTGTATGAGCTAGGTCTCGTTTTCCTCCTGTTTCAGGATCTGGGTACCGCACGTGTAATGATGACTTACATTGACCCAAAATTGGGTGTACCATTGCCCGAGAAGAGTTACGCGGAGGATTGTGCTTTTACAATGAGAAACATTTGGGTTTGTCGCAGGGCATTGCTGTTGTGACATCGCTAAGTTGTTAATATGTAGAATGCACTTGACATTTTTTGTATAGCTCATACACTAGGCTGGTTTGGAAAAGCTATGATATTACGCGATTATTGGTTCTGCTGGGTAGGTTCTAACTATTAATGTTGACAGTCGAAGTTGACATATCATGCTTATCAGACTTTGAGTATCGCCTTCGAACTGGCTGAGTACAGCTTACAGCATCAATTGGCCAACTTTGCAGAGGTAGGTCGCCGAAGACTGACTCACGTTCATTGCTTCTGACAATACACGCCAGTGCTGGTGGGACCATGTAAGTCGTCGCGCATCCAGCCATCAAAATCGTACTTGATCAATCTCTACCTAGTGGATCTTAGATGTCCTTGTATGCAATTGGATTGGAACTTATCTAGGTGAGTTTGTCATCGGTTTTCCATGGTCGATCTACATCATTGTGTTACTTCAGGTATGAAGATGTGCCAGTACTTAGAAGTCAAGGTCAGTCGGTCTTCCTTTGCTTCCTTGCAATATTATCATCTTTCGATCTCGGAAGCCGTACGAGTGGCGTGGATTACGACAAACCCGCGGTCTTCGTTCAAAGGCCAAACGTGTTCTCAGTCAATTCTCCCCTCATGACTTTACGGCATTCAAATGGGGAACTGCTTCTTCATTTACTAATTATGTCGTCGTCGTACTCCTTCTGGCCGTGTTTCTGGCTGCTGAACTCAATCCTTTCTATCTTAAGGTAGGTCGATTCGATGTCGACCGCGATTTAATTACTCATGGGCGTAATCACAGGCCCTTTTATGGATGGAACCCGATCACCCCATTGTTATTTTACGTCTTGCAGGCGTTTTCCTATGTGCGTTACCGGCGGTTCGAGAGCTCTACCAGTACATACATGATCCAAGGTCACTCCTCTTTTCAATTTTGGTCGAGGTTGGGTCACTGAGGCTTTTTGTACAGGAAGGCTGTGAGAATGGGACAACATGTATGGTTACTTCTGGCGACAACGCTAACCGAGCTCCTTGTCATAAGAAAATGGAGTGAAGGTCAGTTTACACAACCTTTCTCCAGATCTGTGGAATGGGGTTGGACAATTGGTGCCGCCCTTCTCGTAATTTATCCAATCATACAGGTAAGCTAGTTCTTCATTGGATATTCATGTGACTGAAGCGTTGAACTCCTTAGTTTGGTGTCCCCAGCGCTCGTAGGTATATACACAAATGCCGGAAATTGAAGGCAAAAGCCTCCTAAGGCCGTGCTATGTATCCATATCAAAATGTACACCTTTTTTAATTGGGCGAATTCCTATTAATCAGCATCAGTCGCATGTCATTTGATATCATCAACTTATCAAGTTCAGGAGACCACGTACTCGAGGATGTTCTTCCCTATGAGCGTTGAGCCTCCACTAAAACCCTCATTTTGATTGTTGATGTGTGAAGGCTCCAGGATGTGAAGACTCCAGGCTACATATAAGCACTCTGCCACCGCGGACAGCCTTGTATGAGATTGTCTCACCAGTACTTAATTTCTCTTAGCCACAAACTATAGGATGCCACATGCAAGCAAAAGTTTCATATATCAGTAGAGCAAATCTTTGCAAGAGATTTGTTTGGAGCCCCCCTCCCAAAAAAAAATCCTCCCCTGGATGTCTGCATACTATGCTCTGCTACGCAAGTGTCAAAACGTAATGCTAGGCGATATATATATTTCAATTATACAACTGACTGATTGGCCCACCCATTGTCGGGGAACATGACCGAGCCCGCAAGAGCAGGGTATTAGGCAGCGTACACGACTCGGGTGATCCTACAGTCTTGCTAGGGTGAAGGTGGGTGCGTAAGTACAAAGAAGCAATGCGAGCCCTAGAAGAGACTGCATACTGAGATCACCCTCTGGCAGGTCTCTACCGAGAGAGACCACGTACCTAGAAGAGAATCTATGTTGTGGCCACCATTTGAGAGGTGCGTGCCACTCGGACTGTCTTCTTGGTGTCCTTCCAAATGATTACAAGTTCACATTGCTCCCATACTCAACCAACCACACAAGTGACTGATTGGCTCACACTTGGTAGAGGAAAGCCATTCCAGGGAGCAGTTAACTAAGTAATCTCCATGGCATGGCTGATTGTATTGGTAGGAATAAAGATAAAATAAAGAGTCCTATATCCTGCAGTAAAGTGAAAGAGCTGAGCAATTTCTTTTTGAACAAAATTTTTTGAGGTGATGGATGTTCGTGTATAGTCATAATGTTTCCATTATGGTTCTCACTACTTGTGGGGCACAGCTCATAAGGCAAAACCACTGTATAAATTGTGACTACAAGTATGCAGGAAATGGCTTACATTATGTAATATATGCAGTCAAATAGGCAGCATCAGATGGTGTTGCTAAATATAGATAAATGCTAAGTTTAGTAGCATGAATTACTATATCTTTAGGAAGTCCCCTTTGAGACTATGCATGTTATTACAAAGATGTGGGAAGTAAAGTGTAGGGTGGGATATGTCATCCCATGACCAAGTCAGCACCCAGGTCACATATTGCATGCTCCTACATTAGGTAGCATGAGCAGTAGGACCAACAGGTTCTACAATAGGTTGAGTCAAGTTGTATGCAGCAATGCAAGTTCCCAACCCCAGCATGCCAGTCACAGTTCCTGGGCAAGTTTCCCTACCCAGTATTTAGTTATAAAAGTTGTGAACTACTCATAGTAGCTCATCCATACCTCAGGGTGGGGCATAACAAATGCATGTGTCATACATTGTAGTGGAGGCTGATTTGTGTTGTAACAAGTGATACCTGCAGCATAGTGGATCCTCACAATGTTGTGTCAAGGACAGAGCTATAGAACAATTACATTGTGTCATTACAGATATTCTTGGTAGAGTTTGTTAACCAGTCTGTTGGCTGCTGTGGGAACATAATGAATCTCATCATATCATTTAGAAATTGTATGTGTACATTATCCTTGAGAAGTGGTATGTGTATAGCATGTGGCATTTTCTACACCCTCCACATCCATGTTCCATCAGTGTATTTCCTACCAGATCTGGTGGTGGGCCACTCTAAACCAGCTGTTTTTGAGAGCTGTTCCACCCATGTAATCTGGGAAATTGTATGTGTATAACACAGAGCTGTAATTATCCCTTTGGAATAATAATTGTTTAGAGCTGTTCCATCCATGTTCTGTCAGTGGCATTTTGACCAGATCTGGCCTTACTTATAGTTTATCATTGATTTTTGAGAGCTGTTCTACCCATGTTGTCTTGGAAATAGTATGTGTATAATACAGCTGTAATTATTCCTTCTGTTCCATTCATGTTCCATCAGCAGATTTCCTACCAGATCTGGTGGCAGGCCACTCTATACAACCAATCCAGATGACTCTATCACAGCACAGACAGTCAACACAGTTGCATCCTACAAGTACCTCAGCATGGTGTTTGACACCAAGCTGAGATGGGCAGCCCACATGCAGAAAGTGATGGCAACTGCTGCATAGTGGATGCACCAGATAGCCAGGCTCTCCTGTATTTCAGGTGGGATGCCCCCACATCACATCTGCCAATTATACAACATGGTGGCAGTGCCAGTGTTCATCTACATGGCAGATGTCTGGTACACAGGTGTCAGTGCAAGCTCAAATGCCAAATGCAGAACCAGCCCAGTGGCTGTCACAAGGAAGCTGAATACAGCTCAATGCTGTCAGGGGACCATTCTTTTTCCAGAGTGTCCAGCTCTAAGGTTAGTGGGAATCATGTCACAGTCTGATCTTGGAAAATTCATTAGAGCAAGCTTTGAAAGCTTGAAGGGGGATTTATGAGAGAGGGACCAATCAAATGCAAAGCATCTGCTCTGCCAAGTGGATGTAGCAGGTAAGGATGCCACATTCTCACATATTATGGATCAGGCAGTCACAGACTGTGTTGGGAAAGGCCCTTTGCACATTGAGGAAGAGGGCAGATGCTACCTTGCCTGAGTGCCATGCATCCTTGATCCTTGAGACCACCAGATGCATGGCATTTCTGTTTCTACCTTTGGGTATAGCCTGGCAGAGGACACTCAAGGACCCTTAGTGGCAATGCCTCTCAGACAAGCTACATTTTCTCTCTCCCCATGCCATGCATTGACATGGCAAGTTCCAATGTCCCATGTGGAGCACTATGGAGTGCTCCATTGAACTCTGGTTTGGCATTAGGCCTGACTGCCTGATCTTCCATGGTCACAATAGTGCCCATTGAGGAGGGTGAACATTGAAATTTCAACATTCTAATGGTAACTCATGGCAGTGAACTTCTTTTTGGAAGTTTAGTACTGTTCTGCAAACAAGTAAATGCTCATTTGACTTAAAAAAATGTAACATTTCCACTATGGGTCATGCAACTTACAATTTACACCTCATAAGTCAAAAACAGTCATTAGTATTGTCTACAAAGTATGAAGTAAGGTGCTACCTTATATACATAGACAAGTACAGTATAGGGGCAGCATCAGGTGACACTGCTAATCTAATTAATTAACATTCAATCATTTGTGAGTACATGCAAGAGAAGGTGACAGGAGGTCTGCCAGATGCTCTGTTACAATAATAATGTGATCTATCTGTCTGTCTGTCTGGATTTATTTACAGCAATCTGTATCTTCAAAATTGTGACCACATGATTTTTGTCTTCAAAAATGATATTTGCATAAATTCCAACACATGTAATCTATCTGTCTGGAATTTGCAGCAATTCTTCCCATTTTTATTCTTCAAATTTGGTATCCACATGACCTTTTTTATTTTTATTTATTTTATCTTATCTTCTGACTTTGCAGTACCATGTCTTCAAAAAACTATTCACATGATTGCTCCTGTATATTCTGTACATTACATTCTCTGTCTGACTAGTTCATTGTTCATTTTCACTGTTGGAACTATTCCTTCTGACTCTCATTTTTTGGATCATTTTGACACAAATTTGTATATTATTGACTTCCTTCCTCTCCATATGAATCCATGCCTACCTAGTTATGTCTCTCTGACCACATTTCAAGTGTTGCCTCATTACATGACTCTGCATGCATTGATATTTTTTGCTTCTGGTTATTCCAAATCCTGGTATCTTGGCATGTTGGTGAATGCAAGCATCTTTGTTCATTATACCTGATGTTTACATAATCTTATGCTGATGTCAGGTCTAATTGTTTTCTATGCCTCACATGTCCTTGCCCTGTTTGCTCTGATTTCCCTCATTTAAGCTAGTTCTCTTTACAAACTTGATCATTTCTTTTACATCATCAACTTCTCTGACCTTTCTCTTGAGCTGCATCATATTGAGAGTGCTTGCCTTTGATGTCTGCATTTTTGTGTCCTGTACATTCCCCACTTGTTCAAGTATCTTTCTTGTGGGTTTTGTTTGTTACTCACCTGTTGGTAATGGCATTCTCTAATGGTAACTGACCTCATCACATTTATCATCTTAGCCTTACTGACCTTTTAAAGGTACAACAACAAAGAAAAATTTGATGGCTGTGAAGTCACCTCTCTGGAAAGCCTGTGGACTGATTATTTTGTACCTGTGGGGAGGTGTTTGGATGTCCTTTAATGCTGCATTATCAGATGTAATATGATCACTCACTTTAGAGTAAAAAACTGATCTTCTGCTGTTCTTTAATTCTTGGGTGGATTCTCATCATCCAAAAGCATCACCTGTCTCTTTGGCTGCCTGTGGATGTGTCCATGAAGCATTAACAAGATGTTTCCCTTCTTCATGCAGTGAGGAAGTTTACTATGATATGGATCAGAGCATTGAGATAAGCTATGTGAGGATGCAATGTGGTGGTCTGAGTACTGTGGCATTGTTGATGGACCAGCATGGTGTTCAGCAGAATAATTAGGTCAGTTGAGTAGAATATAGTGGGGTAGGTATGATCCCTGTGGTGGTGTTGAGGTGATGGCACTGTAGTGGCTGGGAATCAAAAACCTCATTGAAACCTGCATCAGTGTCATTGTTTGCTGGTGCAAATCACTTGTGTAATCATCTGAAAAATCTGGAAAACTGTGCCTCATTGTATGAGGTCCTCAGTTGCCAGGCTGACTGATTCATAGTGAACAGCTGCATGAACCATTGTTTCATGTGTTGAAAAGTTTGTTAGTTTCAATAGCCCCTAAATTTGTCAGGGGACTGCTTATATTGGACTCCCTGATTGTTTCCTTTATTCCAGGCCTGCCTCTCATTCTGGTCCTCTCATCTTCTGGTGACAAGTATATATGACCAAGGGCTATCTTCTGCCTATATTTGCATGTAGTCATGTGCAAGGAGTCTGGAGATTGAGGCATTTTACAATGGACTTTCATTTTTGTTTCAATCTCTGGAGTTTTGGCAATTTCCAGAGTTTTCACCTTGGGATTGGGGT
>JAGGAV010007925.1:0-29640 GCA_017657295.1 Termitomyces sp. DKA64 | reverse complement strand
GCTCCCAGAGGTCACCCTCACACTACTGTCCATTTAGTGACAGCATACCTTGCCCTCAACTCTAACAAGTCCTCTCTAGCTGCCCTCAGGTCCCACCTGAACCTCACTTCCAGCATCACTGCCTATTCTTCAAGACCCCTTAGCAATGATAGTGACATGAGAGGAGTTGGTAAGGCTAGGTCTTCCCTTAGCCACTCTAGCTCATCATCACCCACCTGTTGCTAGGAGGCTGGAGTCCAAACCTTCTAGCAAACTAGTTAATGACTAAGGGTAAGTGACCAAAAAGAACTTTGACTTACCAGTGAGGGCACCTTTACTTCCTTGACCTCATGATGATCCTCCTCTACCTCTATTGCCTTGCTGCCATCCTTGATACCTGCAACTTCCAACTCCACCTCAATGATGGTCAGTAATGGGGTTGGTTCCTTCATAGGCACATCCTCATCCTCCTGATTGCTAGCAACTGTTGGTCACTGTGCCTCTATCAAGGGACATTGCTATTGTCCCTGTCACCCTCACTGTCACTAGCATCCTCTTCACTCTCTACCTCAGCCTGACTCTTCTCCTATCACCTTGGCTTAGCAACCTTCCTGCCACTGACTGTTATACTGTTCTGCTCAATGGGAAGATTCAAGCTTGAATGCTTGATCTGTATGGGCAGACCTGCAGCTGCCAACTCCTGCTGACCTCTCATGAACTCCCTTGCTTGCCTCACCAAAGCCACCCTGGTCACTATCCTAGCAACAAACTTCCCTTCTCATCTTCAAGCTGACCAACTGTGATATGAACAGCCTTTTCAAGTGCTGTCACATCTGAAACAAGGCTGGGTCCCAGCAGGATACTAACAGCCTTCTGGGTCATTATATGACCAGCAGTTGTCAGACTAAGAAACAAGTTAGCAAGAATTGATAATGACAGTCACTAGGACTTACTGCTCCCTAGCTAGCCTTAAAGGCTGCTCTTTCCTCTAGTGACACTGTGGTCTGACCCTTTGCCTTCTTCAACACTACCCCAGTACCCTTTCCCATATCCACAACTGTTCTCTCTCTCCTCCACTGCAGCAGCTGTATGAGCTCCTTGTTGATAAAGATGTCTTGCACAGGTTTCTGTTGGCATGTTAGTGACAAAGAAACTTACCTTGAATTTGTTGTTGTCATCTTCCTCCCTTGCCTTTTCCTTTTCCTTTGCCACCCTCAATCACCTAGGCAACATCACTGGCTCCTTAGTGATACTGCTGACTGCATGCTTGGAAGTGGAGAGGCCAGCCTCAATGTCCCCACAATCCACACTGCCTTCCCCACAACCCCCACTATGCCCAGCCCCAGTCACTATTGCCAGATCATGTGGAGGGTGCTGGAAGAAGAATTGGTCATTTGGACTCAAGTCTTCAGAAAAACTAAATGTTACCTGAGTGATGTTGCTAGTCCTAGCAACATTGCCACTGCTCACTGCCATTCCAGCCTCCAGATCTTTCAACAAGAACTTTAGTGACACTGGGGCAGGAGCCTAGCAAAAGCATTAATGATGTCACTATAAAAGAAGAAAAGAAGACTTACAAAGTGCTAATTAAACTCCCTTATCCAGTCCTCCCCTTTATGCTGCTCATACAGCTTACAACACTCCTTGTCAACAGTTGCCAACTCAGCCCACTCCACATCACTCCCCACAGTTTTGAACCAATGCAGCTATGTCTCAAAGATTGTCATTACTGCCAGCCTTGGATTAGTCACCAGTGAGGCACATGCCATGGAAAAAAGTTGATCAACATACTCAAGAAAGGCCTGGGCCATGGCATGCTTCTTGAGTTGAGCAGTGAGGTCAGAAGACATAGTAATAAGATTGAAATAAGGAGATTGACAAGTGATGAAGAGGAATACAATGAAGTCCAACTAATTGCCAAGCTTTATATTTTCTTCATTCTGTGCACAGGCCACCCTAGCAATCACATGACTTTGGTTGACTGAGGACAGTCAAAATTTCAGCCTAGGGGAGGATGACAAGACCCACTTGTTGCTGAGCATCATAACCACCATCTTGGGTTATCTTATCTGATGCAGCACCTGACTCTGACACAGCCCCATCACATGAAAGCCTAGGCCCAAGACCTAGAAGCACCTGGTTGAGACCTTTCTTACTGAGGGTCACTAGTGTCATCATATAGTGACAAAGGGACTTCCAGTCTTTCAAACATTAGACATTCAAAAACATGTGACTTTCATTTTCATTTTTCTTGTCTCACTTAACCAACATACCTGAATGGCATCTACACTTCAGATATTGATGTGTGGTATGATTTCTTTTATATTTGATAGATATTATGCACTTTTGACATCACATACATATCCTTGGAAACTGTATTGGCACCTAGCATGCACCCATTGACAGATGCCATTGCTGGCAGTGACTACTTTTATTGCTGACTACTACACTTACAAATTGTATAAATACCCCTTATATATACCTAGCCAAAACAGAGAATTTGTACCCCCCACAATACAGCTTCAAAGCTTCAAAGTTCCCTTAAACTCTCAGACTTCAGACTTTGCCCTTGTCTCTCTTCCTTGTCATTGTTAATGGCTTAGCAACAAGCCTTGACAACCTAGCATTTGATATTAGTATACACCATCTATGGGTGTCAGCCTCATCTCTTTGCATTAGCAACATTAGCATCTACAGCTAGTGACTAGTTTGAATTCCCCAGTAAACTCTAACAACTTCCTCCCTTCCTCTTAGCAACTCTTCCCCATTACCTTGGCAACTTCCCTATCCAACCACTTGTAGTGACTTTCCCTCTTGTTTTGTTGGGTCACTCCTCTACATATTTTAGCAACTTTGTGCTACCAACTAGTGGCACACTCTAGCAACCATTGCACACTTCACACCCCTTTCAGTGCTCTAGCTTTCTGGGACCTTTACCAACTTGTCCTCACACACTACCTTCCTACTGCCAGCTACCCTATCTGATTGCAAGTGATCAGGCAGCATAGGAGCACATCAGCAGCAAGCCCAGATGGTCATGCACTCTTGAACTTCAGCCCAGCACTCTTCCTTGACCTCAGTGGTGCAAGTGGAACACCTCTGGAGGCACTAGCTCATTGTCACCTTGTGCTAGGCCCAGTCTACTTCAGGCTTGTGCTCCTGGAGCCAGGTGAAGCCAAGGATCATGTCCTGTGACTGCAAAAACCACATGCTTGACATAGTTCCAGTAGCAGAGGATGAGATCTACCACAGAGCTGATGGCACCAGCTTCATTGGGCATCCCATCAATATTGAACACCAGAATGGGTTTGGAGAGTGGCTATGCAGTTAGGCTGTGGCACTTCACAAAATCCAAGTCCAGGAACAGTCTAATGGCTCCACTATCCAGGAAGGCAGTAACTCCATGCATTTGCTGGGTGTCCATGGTCTCAATTTCCACATCAAGGTGCAGGGAGTTTGCGGAGGAGTTCAAGGCCACTACATACTGCCAGGGCAGTCAGCAGTCCTAGACAGGGGGGGCAATGCAGGTGGAGCCTGACTGGCATTGGGGAGCCTGGCTTGGGGTCCAGAGTTAGGGTTTGTATGTCTGAAGGGGGGATCAGAGGTTCATATGTCTTAGCATAATTGACATCAGGGAATTCAATTGCATTTTCTAATGACAGACTTGGCAATGGAGGCATACATCTCATCCATTGCTCAACTAAAAATCCTCCTCCAGGCCCAGGAGGGAGGCACATGTGCCACTCTCCTCTGGAGTCAACTTGGTGCTGGCTCATCTGGTGACAGAACTCCAGCAGTGTCTTTTGCAGCCAGCAGTTGCAGGAGGAGCTCCTCTTGCTTGGCAGTTGAGAGGTAATGCACCTGGAGGCCCAGCAGGCAGTGTTATGCAAAGTGCCCTGGCCTTTTGCATCTCCAGCATAGCAGTGGCATGGGGTGATGCTGTTGAGCAGTGTCTATGTCCCTGGGAATGCTTGGTGGCAGGGGTCATGGTGTGGGGATGGCTGGAGTGGGGGCTGGTGCTGGGAGCATGGGAGTAGGGTGCCAGACCCTTGCAACTAGAGTGTGGCAGTGAGTCAAGTGCACATAGCATAGCTCCCATCAGATTTCCATGAGCTGCCACTGGTTCTGGGCCACCTTGTACCAAGAGGCAATTCACTCATCATCCAGGCAGCCCTTGGCCAGGTTGTCAATGTGCTCTATCAATGCAAGGTGCAGGCCATCCTAAAATATGAGGCACAATTGAAGGCTGTCTGGGTAGGCTGCCTGCTCAACCAACACCTGGAAGGAATTGATGTACTTGTCCAACATCTACCTTCCCTGCCCATACTGCTCCCTGTCATGCAGTGCTAACATGGCAGATTTGGCAGGATCTATTGGGAAGAACTCTGCCCAGAAGTCCTTTTCAAAGGCAGCCCAGTCCACAAAGCTCCTGACACCTCTAGGACATCAAAACACCTGTAGCATGTAGGTGGAGGCCTGTCCAGTCTTCATGTATGACAGTACCCAGGCTATCTTCAACACATTGGAATCAAAGGCATCCCTGCTGAGGTAAATGTAGGTGAGGCAGGACTGGAGGAAGTGCTCTCTGCCAGAGCAGTCACCATCATACATGTCCAGGAGTGTCGGGCACAGAATCTGCACCCAGAGGTTTACTGGAGCCACTGGGGGGGGACTACTGGGGCTGTTGGGGATAGTTCCACCACTGGGGGTGGTGCAGTGATAGGGGGCAGGCACTCTAACAGTGCCTGGAGGGATTGGGAAATAAGGTCAGTGGTTTGGCAAAGGGTGAAGAGTTAGGTCATATGGTGAGTGAGGGAAGATTGAGTCATTTGCACCTGGTTCTCTAGGTGTAGCAAGTGAGTTCAGGCCTCATTCTGAGGGGCTGGAGCCTCCAGGGGGCTGTCTGGATTGGTGAGCCAAGACACAAAGTTCTGCATGTGTTTAAGCCTGGTGGGGAAGTGACAAATAGGGGTTTGGAGACTCCTTGCAGGCTATAAGGGGCTTCCAGACCAGAGTTAGAAACTTGTTCTGCTGTAAGGGTGACCTCTAGGAGCTGCAGCTCAATCACATGGCTAGCAGAGGGGAATTTAGCAGAGGGGAATCCAAAGATATATTAGAAAGGTGATCAATGATACAACAGTAGCTAATCACCTAGCAGAGGGGAATCCAAAGAGAACAAGTCTAAGGATCCCCGCTGCTTGGTGCAGTGCATCAGTGGGCAGTGGAGGTGTGAGAATGGAGCTAACCCTAACCCTCAGAAGATGCTCAAAGAGGGAATACAGAAAGTTCTGGAGGTTTTCCAAAAAGGAGAATGACCTCCAGAGATCTTCAGGGATTTGGAGGGAGCCCCAGGAGTGCAGTGTGAGCCTCACAGAAGGAGGTTGAGTCAAGGAGAGTCATCATAGGTCAGATGTAGGTCAGAATAGGAAGTCCAGACATGGAAGTCTCCTGACAGCTAAGGCTTGGGAGACAGTTACTAAGTAGAAGTGATGGCTAAGGAAAATAGTATAGCATTGGAAATGAACTCAGAAATGTAACAATGAGTAGAGATAGGTAAAAGCTGGTATGATTCTTTAATACTAAGTATGTATGGCAGATAAGTATTTATACTATCTGGTAAGTAATGTAGACAAAGGAGTGGTTAGCATAAATAAGACCTGCACAATGTCACCAGCCACAATATGTGATCACTTTCTATACTTTTCTTGCTCTTATTATGTCCTATCTGACCTCATGAGCACTATCCATTCCTTATTATTATTATTTTCATTTGTGCTTGACTTACATCTCACACTCTTTTATACTTTCTTGTTCTTGTTACAATCCAGCTGACTTACCTCATGCCTGGACCCTGTACATATTACATTTTACCTGACCACCACCTCATATTTCACTTGCCTGTCTTCATGTATTATTCACCTGATTTACCTCATTCTGCTAAGACTCTGACCACAACAGTTACTTCTATAAGTTACATTACTTACAGTTTATATATACTTACCTGTTGTACATACTGATCATCAAAGAATTGTACCAGACCTTGCCCACATCTGCTCAGAGCTCTTTTTCAATGATATACTCTTCTTTTGCCCTTGTTTTCCTCAGTGGCTGTTCATTAAAGCTTAGTTATTTAGACAAGTACCACTTATAGGTACTTTCTCATTTTTGCCAATGGCAGTGTACTTAATGCGAGCACCTACGGCTAGTTGCTATCATTTTCCACTCATTGCCAACAACTTTGTTGGATTTAGTGACCCCATATTGACCCTCTATTGCCTGTTAACTCCTAGCAACTTAGCCTAGCATTACTGACTGTTCTCCCCTTCCCATACACATCACCTCTACTTTTTACAGCAGTAGTCATTTTCCGATAGAAGGTCAATCAGTGGTATACACAGTACTAGACATTGGCACAAAAGCAAAGCATTAATCAGCTATGACGGGACGGAGGAATGATGCGAGCTGTAGTATCAAACTCTAAGAGGCCTTTTCTTTTGCTGTTTTCCAATTTGCTGTAGCTACCCTGAACCTGACATAGAATAGACCGATCGGTGGCATGTATAAAATATCAAATGGCACACACCTCTCCTGATGACTGATGCCAGGTTGTTCGTCTCTCAAACGGGCCATCTCTGTTTGCTAAAATTAGAATTTTTAATTTTTTCTACAAAAACAGAAAGGCGTTCAAAGAACATACCATGAATTTATTGAACGCCGTGAGCTTCTTCTTTCCCGCTCCAGCGCTGGACTTGTCTGGAGATTAGAATCAACACATTGCACTGGGGGAAACGCGGTGGCATGCTAGGTAAGAGGCATACTCTTCTTCGGCGGTTTTTCCGCTGTAGCCTTCGTGGTAGTTCTTGGGGCCATGCTTAAGGAGGATACTCCAATGCCCAATCTGGCAGGAAGTTGAATATCGCGGATATGCACAAATTTCCTAACAAGATCAAGGTGACAAGGACGACGGACTTTGATCTCTGGACCAAAAAATACGTAGCCAGACAAAGAAGCGACTGGTGGCAACGTGGGTGGAAGATCAGCAAGTTCAGACCCTCATTGTAGTTCCAATGAGCGGAACTTTATACCTGAAAGTATGCCTTGACAGGCTTCTATCAAGGCACCCGACCCCGATCACCCGGTTAGAAAGTGGGAATCTCAGCAAGACATCATCTGCCTCGAAGACGTCCATAACCAATCAGGTCTTACACATGTAATCCGATTTCGGATAGTTTGGACCAAGCACATCTTCATGAATTGACTCGTTACCACGCCAGCGGTGCCTACATACGAAATGAGGCTTACTCGATAATTCTCTTTCAGTTCTTAATTGACGCATATTCGAAGACCAGAATACTTCATGGGATTGATCACATATCAAGACTGTGCCTGCCGCACGGTTGACCACGTGTGTCCGGGGTCCTTGACGTGTACGAGATTGAAAACACGAACGCTATGACACACTTCCCAGTAAAAGAGCTTGAGAAACCATTTACATGTTCAAAGGCTCAAAGTTATGCGAGAACCACTGTAAATATATCTAGATCAGTACTAATGTCGCCATCAAGTGACCAATCAGCTGCGTCATAGTTCACACATCGAACAGTCAGAGCACAGCAGTCCTAGAGCCTCCAAGAGGCTGGCTGACGCCGGAAATGCTGTCAATGATACTTGCACCACTAATGATGCCTGTTGTAGCGATCAGGAATTTTCGACCTGCGTTCGCGAACAATCAGCAACAATAACGTTAATGTTATCTGAAGGAGAAAGGGATTACCTCGGTTTTGTCGGCCAACCCATCTCAGAGCGGCAATTTCGGTATAGGTACAACCACCCAGAAAGAATACTACCGTGGTAGTGTTTTTTTCCGGTGCTTGTACTACTCAAGGTAAAGCTCCGCTCTGAAAGAAAAGCATATGGACACTCACGCAACGAAGCAATGACAGGCGGTCGTCCAGCTACATCCTTTTGCGCAATGTCGATCGTTTCTCCAGGTATAGAGGCCACAACGTCTTCAAATCCCTTCCAACCCAAGATGGGATGAGCCTGTATTTTTCCTTGCGGAGTATGTTGAGAACTGGAGTCATTGGCAACTTTGTCGGCAGGGTTGCTAATGACGCCTCCTTTCTGAGCAACACACTGTATCAGGCGAATGCTAATAGGTGCATAACCGGAATATGCAAAACTAATATCATTCTCCACTTCATCAATTCCTTCTGGGGTATCATCAATGAGGAGACGGAGCGACTTGCGGAGAGTCGTGAAGGGGTATTTCAAATTCGAAATGCTGAGAGGTGCCGAAGACGGCAGGGGATTTGGTACCAACAGACCAAGAGACGATGACGACAGTGATAATAATAATGGGAGATAATTGTATCCATAGGCCTGTGGTATGAATAGTTCATTTGTTAACATACACAAAGCGCTAAACCCACTTGTAGTATCTCGCGTTTCAGATTTTCTAAAGACTTTGCCTTGATGCCACCAGCCGTGATACTTGCAAGGCAGAGTAACCTCACAATCATTTGCATATCTGCACCCTCTGCAATCATTTCTTCGATGGCGATAATCTGTGCAGATACTTCATAGGACGCGAGGAGATCTATAGACTCTAAGATGAAGGAACGATATACAGGCAACAGAAACTTACTCTGCTGAATCTCCAAGGACTTGTTGAACTGCTCTGTTCGCGTCAAGGGGACGAGCAGCTCCGACAGGCCAGTATCTATTTTCACGTATGTACTTGAATCTGATTCAAAAATCGTGACCACATACGTAGTCGCAGAGCTTGATGCTCTGTTTGCAGACCACCCAGCTTCCCAACAAAATCACGTAACTGAGCAACAGTCTTTGACTGAAGATTTACCTGTGATATATGAATTTCAAACGCTAGCCGACAATGACAATTAGGTTGATTTACCTTGAAGTCTTCGTCTAGTCGGCGAGCTATAGTATTGAGTCTCTTGCCCACTGAGGAAAAATTTAGGTCTCTGAGCTCCTCCAAGAGAGGGTCTGTTGAGGTTGTCAAGTGATGTTTCTTTTTGGCATCTTTTTTCAATGTAGAGATTGGTACATTTGATGAGGGAGGTGAGGTGGAAGGGCCAGTCCTATTAGTATTGGGTGGTTGAGAAGTCGGTGGTGACAGCAAAGAAGCCGGGAGTTCCACATGTGCTGGATTTTTTTGTCAGTTGGTCGAGCAAGATGGCCGCATATCTAGACGTACAGTTCCTGATGCCGATGAGCTCGTCAATAAGGCCTTCATAGGTGAGTTGTGTTAGTAAAGGTGTGACCATATCCACGCGCCGATCCAGTATTATGAGCGAGTCGATCTTCTCGGACGGCGTCAAAAGTGTATCCGGGACTACGGTGTTAGATGCTTTGGGAATTGCACGAGTCAACAAAGTTGCCAAGCGCTAGGAGTACAAATTTAGAATTGAAAATCAGTATATGATAGTAGCACATACTGCAGCAGCGTCTCCTTTCCCAACTACACGAGGGAATAATCCATACAGTTTCTGCAGGGTGATCAATGCCTGGGTCGAATCATATATCACCGTCTCATCTCCGTCCTAAAACATCCTTAATAGACAGCGAAAAAGGTGAGAATATGCGCGCACCACCCATAAACCTTTGAAGACATCATCATACTCCAGTGACACAACATCATCCGCCAAAGGTATGAACTGGAGATTGTACGACAAAATTGAGATGTCTCCGAGGACGCCTTCCTCCTCCAGTATCTGCGTCACAAGAGTGGATACCCGTGGTACGAGTAGGAGCGTGTAGGTGTATTTCCGCGATTCTTTGGCGTGTCGTTTGATGTGGTCTACTCGAAGTCAACATGGACGGATAGCTGCACAGCTTGGAGGTACCTGCGATGATTCGGACATAATTGATCGTCGGTCGACATAAGTAGACGATATTAGTCGTCGTTGAGGAAAGTGCACCAGGTTCCAACCAGAACATCTTGTCTACACCATGTTGCTACGCATCGACCGATTAACCCTGGATTGATGTCGAAGAATGACGAAATTACCTTGAGGAGTGATACTTCAGTTATGAGACCAAGAGGACCTGCTAGTGATGCATCCAAGACGAGCGTCTTTGCCCCGTTGACCTACGCAATTATGTTTGAAATGATTTGTTTTGGGCTCATGACGTGACGGACCGAGTTCAAGGAATCAACGAGTCCCTTCCTAGCAATCTCCCTCAGTAGGCTCACGTCAATGGGAAATTCAGTGGACTGCGATGTAGCATGGTCGAGTTCAGAGGTCATCGAAGGTCGTCGTCAAGGGAAATAATGTTGCTTCGTGTGTCCGGTCCGATGAGCCGTATAGTTATCTACATACAACTCAAGATATATTGATACATGAGTGCCACAAATGCAAATGAGAAATGATCCAGTGTGTCCAGCATTAAGATGCAGGCAAGAATGAGAAATAAGAGAGAGAATATTATACAGAGTTCCTTCGGACACTGCGTCCTCTCTTCCCGGGCCTGCCGTTCGCCGCCCTCCCATCAATGGATAGCGACGGAAGTCTGTTTTCTTGCTCTAGTCTATTGAGGACATCCAAAGCCGCCAAATAACCCTTCTGATTAATCTCTTCGAACTTCCCGAATTGAAGGGTTCCATACTAAAACATATCTGTTCAGCAGGCGAAGGATAAGATAGAGAGGCGGAGGCTATATACCTCATGCACGGGCATTTGAATGTAGATACAATCCTTTGCGACCTTTGCATCCTCAAGAGTTTTGACACTTGAAACACTAAGGTCTCGTTAGAAAAGAAGAATTCAGGTCATCGGCACACGAACTAGGCAAGCCGACTTTGGATCTCTGTAATCGCTGGAACATGCCTCGCATTCGAAAAGGGATTCCATCTATTTAACAAGAGCCACCATCCCGAGATTGTGTCACCGAAGTTACGAGGAGAGTTGTCGTCAAGCTGAAGCGGCGTGATAACAGTCTTTAGAGATAAGAGAAATTGAAGACTTACACCACCAACGTCACATGCAAATACTTCACTGGCGCCCATGGAAAACATGGCTGAGACAGGAAGATTGTCAACTTCAAGAGATCAATGTCAGGGCTGGTAATTTCTGTCATTTGGCTAGCCTTACTGTAGCCACCGTCAACCAAAAGATTCCCATTATCGCAAAGTGGGGGCAACAGGCCGACTAATGTCATAGATGCGCCTGTTCGAAGAGAAGGAATTCAGGTAACGTCCCCTTGACGGCTTGGCGACTTACGAATAAATCTCCATGCATAGCCGGTCTCGTGAAGCTCCATCCTGGATGTGATGATGTTCGTGGTGTTGCAGAAGTAGGGCAACCACATATCCTCTATGTGAAGATCGTAAAAGGCCTGTGAGCCAAGTCAGCGAGGGAAAGTCTCGAACCAGCAGATTCTTACCTTGTATATCGATCTATTAAATTCGTGACCCTAGAAATGACAGACTTAAGATAGTACATAAAAATGACAAATTGTTACTATACAGTAGTGTATGCGACAATTGGGTATGTCACATCAGAGAGTATTCGCCAAATATTGCCCATCCTTCCGCTAAATTGTTTTGCGCGACCAGAGGCAGAGATCAGATCGCCTTCCTTTGCATATAGCCCACCTATGAATGACCCTATGCTGGTTCCTGTATTCACAATCAGATATTGCAAGTCATACGAGAAAGGGTCAGGACCGACCTGCAATATGGTCAATAGGAATTTCATATTCCTCAAGCGCTCTAATGAGACCCTGAAGGAGAGTCAGTGCTAAAATTACAGAGCGCGCATAGACAATACCAAATGGGCAATTCCACGAGCTCCTCCGCCTCCTAAGACCAATCCGATAGACTTGCCACAAATTCTTCGTGCGAGGCGAGCGAAGTCATTGGTGTGAGGTGATCGCTGAGGACGGAGATCTGCAGTGGTACCTCGATATTTCTGGATACCGCTCTGTACTTTGTCCTTGAAATTTTTGAGCGCAATCACAGCATCAGGGTCTTTGGGGACAGTAGCTGCTTTGGGATTGGGTAGAACCAGACCCTGCACATGGTAGAATCAGCTATTTGCCAGGGAAAATTTTAGCAGGCCTTACAGGGAGTTCAACATGGGCATGTCGGTGAATCCAGGGCCGATTCTACATCACTTTCAGTACACAACCAAGTGTAGAAGCCAAACTGCCGACCTTTAACCATTCACGCGTAGAGCCGGGAGTGACACAGCGATCTGGATGCAGGAGTATGAGTTCTTTACGAGCCGTCGTCTTCATCGACAGCAGCAATCTCTCGTATTCTCCCAAACCCACATCGTCCCCCATACCCACGATCATGACACAATCGGCCTGTCGTATGCATGTCTGTGTCCAAGAGCTGTTGACAGGTGAATCGGCGACATAGAGCACGGTGCGATATTTCTGTTCTTGGTCGGCGAGCCAGCCGGCTGACTGTCATTGATTCAGTTGTTATCAGAACTCTAGTTCAGTATCAAATCACCTTGAGCTTTCCCATCCGGGTAAAGGCGTGTCGACCCAAATGGCTTGAGATAGATGCTTGATTGAGGAAGGAAGTAGAGGCACCGATGCCTTCAAGTGCTGTCTGAAGTTTGCGAGCAAAAGCGTCGATGGGGACGTTCCTGGAGACTGGCAGAACTGCTACCGTCTTCAGATTTGTATTGTTATAACCAAGATCGGGCCCAGAATTTCTAGCTTGAGCTGATGTGCGAGAGTCGACTTCGTCCCGTACACGTGAAGCAATCATTCGGAGAAGTCTACTCTCGGTTGAGTCTAACGTGAACCACGTTGGGACTTGACTTACTGAGCAGTTGTTTGCGGATTTCTGAGTCAAAGTGTTAGCAGCCAAAGACTCGCGACACATTGTGAGACTTACCGAGCCGATATGGCATTAAATAATGTTTGTGGCATACGAATGAGTTCCGTGTCACGGATGGCGTGAACAGTGCTTCGTCGGGGTGAGCTGGTGATAACATCCAGTTCGCCAACGGTATCTCCTTGTCCATATTCACCCTCAATCGTAACCGTGCCCGTTTCTGACTCAGTGATTGCACGCAGACGGCCATTGATGACGATGTAGAAACTATCGCTGATATCGTCTGGTCTCCATAGTACTTGACCAGCATTTACCTGCATCCAATCTAGAGAGGCATCTATATGGAGGACTATCGAAATGTTTAGTGAGTGTCATTTTCTGCAAGCGTAGTATTCACTTAAGGGCGATAACATTGAAATAAGACGCTTTGCAAGAGTAAGCAAAACAATGGGCCGTTTTTCAAGCAAACGTTCCAACGCTTGCGAAGACAGAAAGCCGACATAGGTATCAGTCTTTGCCGTGATATCGACGTACGATGCGGTGTTACAGAGTGAGGCTTATGTGGAATCAACAAGCTATGCGGATGCCAAAATATAGACTCGACACCCACAGAGATAACCTGCAATGCCCCCAGGTTTGACTGTAAACAGAAGCTTCTGTGGTGGTTTGCCGCTTTTTATCGCATTTTGTTGAGCCGAGAAGATATTGTTCTGTGGACGAGTGGATGGAACCGGTGGGGTTTCGCTGGGTAGAAGGATATCTAGAAAGCCTTCAATTACGTAGAAGAGGCCTATACAGACGTAAGTCTACCTGGTTGCCAAAAGCAAGAGTAGGTCCTCACCAGCATCAAGTTCTCCTGCCTTGGTCAAGGTCGACCCAGCGGCAAAGAACAAGATCTCGACTTCATTATCGAGACCACTCATATAATCTTCTGTGGAGGCAGTAGAGCTGGCAGTGAGGCTCGAACTATCGTCATTGATATCAAGCAGAGATAATGAACCAAAAGGCGAACTGAGAGTTGGATCAGAAGACCGTCGACTGTCGGTAGGCATAATCGCAGGGGAAGTTTCAACAGAGTCGCTTCCACTCAACGGTGGCTGCAGGAGGCCGATTGACTTGGCGATACATGACATCACCTCTTCCCTAAGATCGAAATCATCTAATGAGGCCCCAGTTGTCCCCCTTGGGTTTTCCTCCGGAACCTTGCTACGAGGAATACGTGGGGTGTTTAAGATGCTGTAAGAACGCATGTTCCGGAAAGCCTCATTTGCCGAGGTGGATGGGATCAAAAGATCCCCAGCTTGCACCGTATCTCTCGGATTTCTCGTGAAGGGAGATGTCTGAGAAGGATTATTGCGCTTATTCCTCGAAGGAACAGCAAGAAAGTCGAGATCGATAGAAGACAACCTCTTTGCAGCTCTAGAAACACGGCCTGAAAGCTTGGAAGTACCTTCCGACGCCTGAATTGAAGTACCGGAATGTTCATGAGATAGAGACCGGGACGTTGGGGAATTAGTCAAACTAAAGTAGTCGCTTTCACCCTCAGATTGCCTGTCATCAAAACGCTGGCGGAGGTATTGAACACCTCCTGAATGATAGAAGGAAGCAGGAAGAGGATGACAAGCGATGTCATTGATGGCTTTCTCTGTTCGTAAAACTTCGCTAGTAAGCCCGAGATACTTGTGAGCTGCATGGAAAGTGACACGAGAAAATCTAGTCAAGATGACTGACACATTGTATCAGTTATTTCGAAGAGTCAGATTACACTCGGAACGTACCTTGCACAATGTGGCCGGTAGCTTTGGGAAAATTTTTTGTCAGACGTCGAAAAGCCTCAGCCGGAATGACGGCCAAGGTGCTATCTTCCGTGGCACGAGCAACAACACCGCTACGATGCGCTTGCGTCGGTTGTACATGAGTCTGAGAGAACGAAGGTATGCGGCGCGAACCATAGCGCCCGAGTGGACTCGGAGAAAGTGGTATTCCTCTCGGTGGTGATATCGCCCCAGTAGCATGTACCGTCGAAGTCGTCGATGAGACTGAGGACTTCCGTTCATGACCTTTCGGCTTGTCAAGATCCAACTGAGAAACGTCCGAGTTTGCTCTATGTCGAATAGAGAAATCTCCCGCGAACGGCTCACGAAGAAATTCGTCGTCGGTGCTTGTAAGATCTTCCAAATCTTGCCAACTCATTTTGACGTCCTCGGTGAAGAGGCTCAGAATAGTGAACAAGCTGGATAGTGTCCCTCCGCTCCCCACCTCATTGAGTAGCTGATAGCCGTTCATATCCTCGTGGTCCCAGAGGTTCCGCTGCGAGTCTGGACTACCTGTTTCAGCAAAGACTTGAACCATTCCATCGACGACGCAGTAAAAACTTTTGTCCTGATCAAGAGACATGCTGTCTCCTGCTATTAGACGTCTAGTTTGGAGGTGTCTAGCCAGTTCGTGAAAGACCTAAGAAAGGATGAGAAATGGATCTCATCCAAATTGGACGACTCGTACAGGCTTTTCTAACTGGAACGAAGGTAAGCCAGATTCGATAGGCCCATTGGACAACACTTACAAAACCAAAGACTCGGACAGCTTGTAGAAAGTCGTCGAGGTAGTTGTGGAAGGTAGGGGGCGGATCTTCAAAGTTCAGAAATAGAGATATGACGCATTAAATGACCTGTAGTGCAAGGACAGAGGACTCGTCACCTGTATTAACATCTGGATGAAGTTCATTTACATCGGGCTTGACGAGTGGAGGTTCCTTTAATTGGGTATAGTCGTTGAGGTAGCGAAAACGGATCCAGTAGCTCAATGCAATGGCTGAGAGGACGAATATGACGAAAAAGTTCCAGAAGTTCAGCTATATTGCAGTGCACTGGTCAGTCAGGTGCTTTAAATGCAGTAGCAGATCGCAATTGTTTTACCGTTAAGGTCATAGAGTAGGAGAGGATAGCGTAGATGTACCGCGGCACGGTAATAGTAATCAGTGCTATCAATGCCCTGGCACAAGAAAACACCCATACTGTAGCCAGAAGCGTATAAATTTCATTTGATCTGTTTGCAAGATAGAGTATAGCAGACGTACAGATGACCCAGAAACACGCCGACACCAGAGACACCAAAGGGTGTCTATTGCCACTCTCCAGCACATGCACGACGTCCATAGAATCTCAGTGAGAAACAATGGGTCGAGATAGCTCGCTTCAGTTGTCGATGCCAGGGAGATGATGATAAATAGTGGCCGGTATGTAGTACTAAGAACCTAAAACGGCTCTTACGGTCCGGTCCGGTCCGGTGTCACACAGGCAAAAGTTTTCCTCATTTTTGGATTTACACTCTCGCTCAGCTGTTTCCAAGTAATGATATGGATTGACGTCCTCGGACCGAAAAGAAATACAACGTACGCTACATTACGTATCGTGCTACAAGTACCGCAGACTACCCTCCTGAAAGGAAGATGTACTACTAGAAAGTATGTTCCGTCGAGTCTTTTCCAATAGCAGATGTGGACGAAGATCCAGATGAGACAGTTGACAAGATTCTGTCAATATAGTTGGCGCCGCTCCTAGATGTTGGACTTCTGTTAAGGTATTGCAGTTGACATTAGATATAAAGACGAACCATTTCTGGTGGGTCAAAACGTCGCATCCAATTTCCTTTTCCTTGCGTTGGATTAGTTCCACGTAAGCCAGCATGCCGTCTTGTTTGTAACGAGCCGCGAGTTCGGCTATTGAGTTGAAAGTCAGGAATCCATGGCGAGATACGACTTTAAAAGAAGATACGATACCTGTCACCACAGCATTGCTGTGAAGGCCGGCCAACGAAATGAGTTGGAGGACGAAACTAGCGGGAACACATTGATTAGTTCAATGCATTATAAACGAACAAGAAGAACGCTTACCCTTCCTTTGCCAGCTCCCACACGAAGTTCTTCAAATCCGCATCTGATGAGATGTCCAAGTCAGCTGAGAGTCTTTGCGCGTCGATGAGAAGTATTCTACCTGAGAACCCGTGTTGGGACCAGTTGAAGCTTGGGCTCAGATTATACACGAACCACCTGATCATCATCATCATGTGAGAACCCTATTTTTGATTGAAGCGAAATGGAAGACGTACTTTCCAGGGTATTTCTCCCTAATCTTCCTAGCAAAGTATCTGGCTTGTTCGATGTTCGGCGACTTGGTTTCAAGCCACACAAGGTCCGCGTATGGTGCATATGTCATGGTTCGTTTGATCGCAGCCTGGACGAGATGTGAGTTAGGTTCGCTACCGCAAAAGCGCTTCTGAAAGGACCTCGATGCCACCCGTGTAGTGATAATAGCCTTCACGGGTTCGTGGTACTGGGAAAAACTCAGGAAACATACATAGGAAATGTCGGCACAATGACTCACGATCGCAGTCCCAGAACACAGGTTGACCTAAGATATCAGCTGCAATAGTACGCGCCACGTTATTTGACTGTCCGTCAACTGCAGAGAGGTACGAGTTGTAAGCTTCCGTTTTGTTCGCGATATTTGAACCGTCAATGGCCTGTTTGACAGCTATTCATACACAAGTCAATGCAAAGGAGTCTCTATCATACTTCAAACCCTTACCTTGGTTGAAAGTGACCATATCATGACCGGCAGTCCAATCTTTTTCCAGTTGATCAATCTCGGCACCAGTTGCACCCCTAACCTCAGCTTCCGAAATGAGTTGGGCGAGCGATTTCGTGCTCTTGGTGGTTGTGCCCAGAATGAACTCATGGTCCGAGACGTCGATATCTGATGAGATGAGCTTCCCAGACTCCGAATCGGTGCGAGCAATGAGGAGCATGGTCGATTTTAAGATGTCTGTTTGGAACCGTGCTGAGATGAGGCGCGAAACATGGGTAGAGGTCGGTACGAGGACTTTTCCTGCAAGATGGCCGCACTAACAAACCATCAAGGGACTTGTGTAAATCATAGAAGGAATGACACAAACCTTTTTACCACCGTGTAATTGATCTTCAAGATGGATGGCGGACGCTCCCTGATGTCTGGTTTGAGCCTAAGTTTAAGCAGAATTGGAACAATCTTACCGATTCCGCAAAAAGCTTAACAAGCTTCATCACGGCAGAAAGACCTCCATGTCTGACAGTATCAAGTGAGGAACGAACTTGTGTAGCCAGTAAAATACTTACCCAGTATCGGCATCCGCAATGATAGGTTTGAGATAGTCAGTATATCCCAGCTTTGCTCGTTGCTCTGGAGGGGTAGCCAGACGTTCATCGAAATGTTTCTTGTCATGAAGTTGTTGAGCACGGAAGATTCGGTGCACTTGGTTGGGAACAGTGGTATAAGGATAATCGCTGTAATGTGTATACTAGTAAGTATGGTAATTCGTGAATATTTACAAGCACTCACCCAAGGTCGGGTCCAACCTCATTGTTTCCGGTAGTAAGAACGCTAGACGCGGCCCATCCCGAAACGTACACAACGTCTTGATGGCGAGCCATTTGGGTCATTTGCACTGGATCAATTGCCCCCATAGTGTGTACCGGTTTGCCCTCACTAGCAGCTTTGGTAAAGATATCATAAAGCTTGTTTGCGAGTATTGTCGAAGGAAGAGGCAACACAGGCATTGATCCCTGCTTCGAAGCAACGGCAGAAGCGGAGTAGGTACGCTTGATATCTTTGAACCTGGGTTGAGCAAAGAACTCCTCCATTTCTTGAGTTCGTTGCTCGAAGAGAGCAGCCTCCTCATCGGCGGAAGGTTGTTGAAGAGGAAGAGAAGGTAAAGTAGAGGCTGTAGATGACATGGATCGAATGGCCTGAGAAAGACCAGTCGCCCTCAGGCCTGGCCGGATAGCGTACATAGTAAATGTACTAGTCAAAATCCTTTCTGAGAAGTCAGCGCTTTTTTGAGTCTTCGGCCGGCTAATCTGACCGGTAAATCGAGGACCGGAAGAAACACGGATATATGCGGCGTTCTCTTTACGTAATCAAAGCCGCCAACCGGTTTTCGACGAATGAGCCCTAGTGGCTTTGTACGTACTGACATCAATATTCCTGTTGAAATGTTGACGGCCTGGTAAAACCTGTTCCATGTCCAAAATCATGGATAGGAGACGTCTCTTCGCAGGTAAGTACAAGCGCTCGCTATCGGATTGTCTCGGGAATGGTCGGACTTGCATTACGTCTGCTGCACGCATGGCGCGTGTATGCATTGTTTCAGAGCCCCGTAGTAGGCGCGGAAGTGGGTTACATAAGAAAAATGTTGCGGTTGTACTAGGAAGCGTCCTAGTAGTATGCATGGCTGAGACCGTACACGGAAATAGGCCCTCGAAAGATATGACTCGTCGACTCTCTGAGGACTCGTTTCTGGGGAGCTAAGACCCGAATGACCAACCGTCGATGTCTTGGTTACTGGAAGCATGTCCAGCCGGGTCAAGTACATTGTCACATCCTTGACTCGATCTGGAGTCATGAACCAATCTGAAGGAGCGGTCCACTACTGAACCAATCAATATTCAACCTGATGAACCCTGTGGTCAAAGCTATGAATTTGGACGATTGGAGTGGCAACGATGCCGCCGAATGAGTCTACTAGACGGGAAAGATAAGTGTCGATGAACCACTCATAAAATGAAGTCTGAAGAGAATCTGTCCATTGTGTAGTGGTTTGCGAAATGTCCATTAAGAAACGTCTTTTTAGTGTAAACATATCAGAATGATACAGTCTGAGCGGTCACATGATCCTTAGAGCGCGAGACTTGGGCAAATAAAAACATACAACTACTAACGCCACAGTTGCGAGAGCGATCGGGAGGGACACTGCAACGACTACAGCGGTAGACACTTTGGAGATGATCTCCATAGCTTGGGAATGAATATGGGATGCAAATGACAGCTTGTCGCTGGATTGTGTGCGGAACCGTGTGTTGGGCCGGACATCCTTCCACATTTGCAGGCCTCGTTCGTATGCGAAAGACAGACCGAGATCTCGGTTAGCGCGATGGAGAGTGATTGGTCCAGACTCGCTGTCGAGAGAAATGATCTGGTGGTCGGGGACGATGACGATGGGTGTAGGAATGTCGAGAGTTATTTTCATTCCTTGCAACGGTGGCAGTCGTTGTTCATACACACGGCATCCATGGTCTTTCAAGGCCAAGGTAACGACGTCCCATATGGACTGGATAGAGCGCTGGCAATTTGTGAGGCGTGATGATTCCAAAGAAAGGTACAATTCGAGCCAGGTGGAACATCCGGGGAAGGATGTTTTCTGGTTCCAGAGATCACAATACTCCAAGGCGTGCCGATACTCCGTTTTGCATTCATCAATCCTATTCCAGTTTCCTCGACACGAGCAAGCGCCGGAAAAATGCTCCCATCCCCAGATATCGGGACCGTATACTTCTTGATTATATGAAAGACAATCCTGGCAAAGAAGTATGCGAAGAGAGGCTTCGTAACGGGCGAGTGCACGTGTCGAGCGCCGAAAAAGATGGGTTGTGATCGTAGGAAGAAGATGAAGACGAATCATGAGGAGTATTTCTGTGGGTAAGACGATTGTTGATGGTGTTGTGCGAAGTGTTCCGTTGAAAGAGTGCTGGAGAATAGCGTCAAAGGTGCGAAGTTCTGGAGAAAGATATGCAAGCGAAGTATGCATGAGGATTGACCTCGATGTGCTGATCCTGGGTTCAGTCATGCTGCCAATGCATCGGAGGAATCTACAACAACGAAGGATTTAAGGATCAGTTCTTGCAGTGGGTCATCGTTCTGAATAATCACGGATGAAAACAGGCTTGCCGGAATTGACGTGACGTGCACCTGTAGCGCAAAGCGGGTCAGAACAATTGGTACAAGGGAGTCATGGTCGAGCAATGAAATGGGTTCGCACGTCGTGGCATTTATAATGGCGTCTGCTTCGATAACCGGGCAGGCGTCGGGAAAAGGAAGACATGCCCGAAATGACTTCTCCGCGAGAAGACCACGAGCAGTCAAATGAATAGCGTATCGAGGAACAGGTATTTAGTAAAGAGCAGTCTTTCGTCGCACACACCGATGTAAATTATGCAAATACAGTGGGTGGAGGGAGTAAGGAGACCGGAAATTCAGGCCAGGCTACTCAGAAAGCCTTACTATTCCCCAAGGGCAAGGCTCTGAAAAACTCCGCGGCATGGCCCTCAAAGAATACAAGAAGTGGGGCGGCTTTTGAAAAGGCTTTCTTGTTAAAGGAATCTGTATTGATGGCAGTCGTCGACGTCGAATCAAAATGAAATCTCCTTGGAGGTCCCTGCACTCCGAGGAACCTGATCTGAAACCAGGGTGCTGAGTTTCCTGACTACATTCCTCCAAAATCATATGCAATTTAGCAACTGGGACGGTTCAGACTTCGGATGTAAAAGATCTCTAGCATTTGAGTCGGGGTCGAGCGATTGTACCATACGCCTACACTTTCAATATTTCAATGTCTACCTTTCGATCAAGAGAAGAGGGATTAATGCCGTCTAACACAACCCTGCAGAACTCGTGGACTGAGTCTGTATCCACCATTGCGCGGTTGATCACACACATGCGTGAATGCACTGGAAACAGCTGTTGGAGTCATCTGAAAACATATGACTGCCTAAACTCACCATACGAGGTGGTTCTTTGCATAGAATTTGAGTCTGTCAGAAGACAGAGGCAAAATGACAACGAAGGGAGGGCCATTTTATAACGTAGAACATGATCGACATAAGTTACTCAGACGACAAGAAGTATAGCTTGAGAACGCATGTTTCGCACAAGGTTGCAGATCCTTGGGACGAGGTCTATCAGTTGTTATCCGTGAGGTAGTGACATCCAGCGAGAAGTTTGTTTATTGAATTGAAAACAAGAAAACGATTATGAACTCAACCTCCAGAGAGACCTTCGAGAACCTGGTCGGCATATCGAGAACGCTTAAGTCGGTGACGGACACACATCAAGATGGTTCCTGTCAAAAAAACTCTGACAAGAAAGCCACGAGTAGAAGTAGAGAGCGGAGCTCCGTCTGCTCTTAATTATAAAGGCTGTCTCAAGATGTATGTTGTGGCATAACCATAAACAGCTCGACCCTGCCGAGCACGGCACAACAATTTGGACTTCGGGTTCTACCTTTACCGGAAGAGCTATTTCAACGTAAACCAAACTGTGGACGCATATGACCCCTTCACATGCTACTCGGGCCCCGCCCTCACAGCATACGTTTTCTCCCATATTGTGCTGAGTGCTCGTCCTAGGATACGGCAGAATGCTTTCGCGGCTGGTGAACATGAGTGGGGTTGCACTGTCGCCGTTGCGTGACTGGGAAGTGCATTTTGACACCCAAGTGGAGGAAGGATCATTTTCGACAGCAAGAACTGCATTGGTATGGGCTAATGTCTTTCTAGACAACCTCACTGAAATATCTCTTCTTGTAGGTGATCGATTTACGAGCGCCGCGTTCGCTCATACCCCCTCTCTCAGAACATGCGCTTCGAAGTATTGCTACAGATTGTGTCTCGCCAGCATGCCATAGTCTCCGGAGCATCGTCAAGAATAATTTGGATAATGTTGTAGAGGTTTTGTATAATTTGGAGCTTATCCAGAAACTTGATTTGGAGGATGATGCTCTCGATAGTATCCCTAAGGTCAGCCATTCTCCTTAACTCGTAACAATTATTGGTTGATTTGCTTTTCCCAATAAGGATATGGACGTCTCTACTGCTTGTCCACTCAATCTTGTCTCTTTACATTCTCAAAACGCTGTTCCTAGCTCCTTACATCATAAGGACATCTTAGAGCAGCATTCAAGTCTCGTAAGTACGCGATCTAGAAAATGTTCACACTCCATTCAATTAAAAACATATATCTATATTCTACTCAGGAACCTGATGCTACACAAAAACCTGATATATGTCCTCCAAATTTCACGATCCCTACGATCCTTGTTTCTCCGTGTGCACCGTCAGAACATCACATGACTTGTCGCGTCCCTATCCAAAACAGCGCATTTGGTGATCAACTTACGGTCCCTAGCTACCCTGCCTTCAATCGGATATACCCTCCTATGATACTTCCTCAACAGCCATTGCGAGCACTACTACAGAGTTGGACGTGGCAATCGGGACACTGGCAAGCCACGCTACCCTCCATACGCGAGCAGGAATCTAGGGGTTTGTTCTCACGAGCCCTGAAACGAAAAAGAACACGTCGTACAGGTATGCGTCAGTGAGCTCCACGCAAGCTCATGTAGGATTTCCTTTAGCAATGAATGATGTCCATGACTTTATGGGACTTTTTCAAAGCTCTATGGTTGGGCTATTGAATAGGGATACATGTATTGTTAGCCATATGAACATCTTAGAAAAGGACAAAATGACAATTGTAAAATGATTCAACATATTGAAGGTTTTGAGGAAATTCCGCTAAAAGGGTCTGACACGTGCGCGCTTGAGAGTGACGTTGGTAAACGTGGACCATGTTCAGCTTCTCTTCTAGTTCCGAGTCAGCACTCTTTTCCATTTCGAGAATCCTCTCTCTCGTTTGCATCTCCACTCTTAATAGTGATCTAAGGGACGTTCTCTTCAGACCGCATCGTTCATGACCTTCAAAGCTCTGTTGTACGCCTATGTCCTCGGAGGAATCACCTTCATCCCTCTCGTACTGGCTGGGATCATTTTCCTCACCATCTATACATCTGTTCCCGTGGAAGATGCCAACGTAACGAAGAAGCGCAATGGAAAACCTGAGGTCCAAAATGGTGAGGTGGGTGGCACGACGTCAGACAATGAAGACATTGCAATTCCTATGGTCGAGACCGACGACATCCCACGTACTCGGAAGGGGTGGCTTACCATGCGGCGGACATTTGAGGAGACCAGTTCTGACGGAGGCTATGTGACGATCATGCGCTCGTTTCTTGACGCGCGATCGAAGGATCCGAAGCGCTCGCGGCCAAAGGACATGTGGTATGTCGTCTTGAAGGGAAAGGTGCTTTATCTCTATGAGGATGAGGAGATGACAGAATGTGAGGCGGCAATTGAGCTGGGTGGACATGAAGTCATCGTCTATCCAGAAGGACTTTTGGACGGTGAGCTATTCACGAAGCGAAACGCAATATGTCTCAAGCCGAAGAAGAAAGAGAATGAGAAGCATATGCCGAGCGTGACAAAGGAGATGATGCTCGGTGAAGATGACGCTGACAAAGATGAAAAGAAGAACTTGAGCCCGAAACGGCAGGAGAAAGACCGGAATAAGGCGTTAGAAGTCGAGAAGGCAAAGCAGGCTGCCAGGGAAGAGGCTCTCGACCCTACCACTCCATGGTTCATGTTCGTACGCTCGTGCATTGAGATGGAGGATTGGTATCTCGCTCTCATCCATGCGTCCACCCAGCCCAGCAAAACATCTACGTTGGCTCCGTTGCAGCCAGTGTTCCTACCTGCAGATATGCATCATCTTGTCTCTACTCTGGACGAGCAACCCGATGTCATCCCTACGCGGTGGCTGAACGCGCTTATTGGGCGTGTGTTCTTCAGCTACTACCGGACTCACAGGCTAGAACATTACATCATTGGTCGCTTAATGAAAAAACTATCCAAAGTCAAGAAACCAACTTTCTTGACCGATATCGCTGTCACCGAGGTATCCGTCGGTAACAAACCCCCAACCCTCAGCAAGCCTATGTTAAAAGAACTTACCAAAGAGGGAGATGCGGCCATGGAGGTCCATCTCCACTACAAAGGAGAATTCCGGATTACCATCCAGGCAACTGCAAATATCAACATCGGCAAATCTTACACGGTGAAATTAGTTCTCGCTGCCGTGCTTAAGGAGCTTGAGGGCAATCTCCTGATCAAGATCAAACGACCTCCGAGCAGCCGCATCTGGTATGCATTTACGCAAGCGCCACGGATGGTATTGGAGGTGGAACCTATCGTCAGTGACCGGCAGCTTACTTGGAGTATGATCTCGAGCACTATAGAAACGAAATTGAAAGAGATTGTACGTCCAGATGTTTACGACTTTGATACTTTGACTTCGTTCTCATTTCTTCTTTCAGCTGTATGAGTCTGTGGTTTTGCCTAACATGGACGATATAACTTTTTTCGACAGTTCTAAATTTGCGCACCGTGGTGGAATATGGCATGACGCATCGAGACACGAAATACCAACTGTTCCTCTTCATAACGCCGTTGTTGCTGAGACCCAGTCAGTCGTGTCTGGAACTACACCAGATCGGGCTGTACCCATTCTCGAGGAGATGACCTTGAAAGTTACACACTCTGCGGAAGATTTAAGCGCCCCTGTCGAGCCCATTGTACCACCGGTTGAGACAAACAGTACACCAGAAGTAGAAACTTCCGATCTTCGTTCGACAGAAAAACGACGACGTTCGTGGTTCTCAAGTGTCAGAAGCGAAGAGGGGTCGACTTCTCGTAAAGGAATCTTCCCTGATCCTGACGACGAAGAAATTGACGACGATCTGCAGCGTGGCCGCTCAAAAGATTCCGACAAGGGTAGCATCGCGTGCTCCAGGTCGCGGTCGACGCCCCAGAATCCGGTTTATTTGGGAGGTCGGAGTCGTGATTCGACACCAGAAACTGATGATACCTCGATTCGTAAGACTTATCTTATGCCACAAGTGAACCGGCGATCTTCATCTCAACACTCATCCCAACGCGAGCACATTCAATCGCTATCCACGGACTCTTCGAAGAGTGCTTCTGATTTCGAGGATGTCACATCTAAGAAAACGTCTGCTATCAACCCTAACAGTGCCGCCTCTTTTTTTACAACATTGAAATCGCGTGCTGGAGACAAGCAAGCTCTCAGCAATACGGCCAAGGAGGCGATGCGTAAATGGGGTGTTAACTGGGGAGCTAAGAAGGAATCTAACAGCGGAGACACTCCGGATCATGGTTCAATCGGGTCAACAATTAGTGCACGCTTGCGACCTGACACTACTTTCAATGTGGCGAACAAGGCTCGTGCAAGTTATGCAGAGGTACGAGCAGCTGTGGCAGAAAGAAAAGGTCGGATAGTTGGTGCAAACGATGATGGGACAGATCACACCCGGTCTTCGTTACCTCCGACATTGCCCGTCACCATTCCAGAAAGCTCGCGGGGCAAGGCTCGCTCAACAAGCAATCCTCTGTCAAGATCCGAACCCATGCCTCTAGATAATGAGCCCGCTGGCCCATCATCGTACCCCGAGAGCGTTACGTTCTCGACGTCCGCACATTCTGCTTCCTCTTCCTCTTCCAAACAAAATGAGGCATTGTCACGCAGGTCATCAATCTCAAGGATGGCAACTGAAGGTGAAAGTGTCCCGCCAAAGCCCATACACGTTGTCCAACCCACTGCCAAGACTATGACTATACCCGGAATTCATGCCAGCCACCGTGGTGAGATCATGTCCATAGGCTACGTCGCCCCACCGCAACCACCTGCAATGAATCCGTCCGAGGGTAAATCCTCAATCTACCGCCTCTTCAAAACCTCCACCGGGTCAAGTCCAGGATCTGGCTCTGGACCGGCTCGGCCACCGTCGCCATCAGTACAACCAGCACCGGTACCTCAATTAGAAAGTTCTGTCACTTTGGATGAACCATCTAGAGAAGCACTGCCCGTCGATCCACTGCCCTTGCCAAATGTCGCTACCGCAACATTTGCGGCGGCTCTTGGGCCGATTTCATCACGCGTTCCACCACCGCTTCCACCCCGCTCGTCACAAATTCGCCCGCAGATACGGTCGACTCTATCAGAAGACCAAGAAGCATTGAAAATCATTGCATGTACAGATGAAAGATTGCGTTCGGCGTCATTCGAGAACGTTGCCGCATTGTCAGTCATAAGTCAGAATGGTGTGAGCGGCGTTAGCGAGTTCCCGGATGTCTCCAATAACACGGTTGCGGACGAAAAGATTGGTGATCGCGTTACGGTTCCTGTATCAGACCAAGAGCCTTATAATACTGTGCCTACACCTAAGAAGGCATCTACCCCGAATCCAAATGCGCCTCCACTGCCCCCTCGTCGGCCACCACAGTCTCCGCCAGACGGACAAACTTAGATCCAGGGCATGATTTTCCAATGATACATCATTACAATACACACTACGAACACCAATTCGGTCAATTAATATCTCTTGCGTATTTATTGGGCGAGCGTCGATGTCACTTGTCATAAGTTATCAACGAGTCCCGAGCACTAAGTACTCTTTAGTTACTCAAGCTGAGTCCTCACCCCTCACTGAGTGCCATGGGTGCATATGCAATGTCTTGATCTACTAAGATAGAAAATCGACTTGCAATTTTTTGTCAGTTTTCGTTGTCCCGGCGCGCTTGTGGCGAAACTGTTCTTGCGATGAAGTTTGAATTGCATGCCGCTCGAATTGGAACCTGTATCGACCTATATCCAGATCTCTTTTGTTTCTACGCTTCACAGCCTGGTTTCAAGATACAAGGGAATTCATTGGATCTATGGAATTGCATGTACTGCAAGTAACAGCAGTTGTTTGACCAGGGATAGTACTGTTGTCTGTTCCAGTAGACTCAAAGTTTGCAAAGGGAAAAGTGCACTCAGCTATTGGCAGTATTCTGAGCTTCAGATAGTAATTAGCCAGGAACTCAGCCAGTCCCTAAGTACCAGAACTACTGATTTGCATCTGTTAATTCTGCACCACGAACTTGTCTACAAAGGAGGGTTTGAGTAGATTATTCTCCTGGTTTGACAGATGCAGATTGAAGGGGAACTTGGTGTCACCAATTGAATCACTCATGTCAAGACTGTCATCCAGGCAAAGTTACTATAAGGGCAACCTCTGGAGGCTGTCAGAGGACTGCTCATACAGCTCATTCCAGACCCTTTCTTGTTTTCCTTATCCTGGGCCTGCTGCCCATGTTTGTCCTCCCATCTTCTGGTGACAAGTACTTTTGACCAAGGGCAATCCAATGGTCACACTTTCATATGGCCACATGCCCTGAGGCTGGAGATTGTGGTCATTTACAGTGGATTTTTGTTTTTGGCCTGGGTTCCAGATTTAGTTGTTGTTAAGTGTTTTTTTCCGGAAGCTCTGGAGTCAATTTTCCAAACACTGGCATTGGGAATTTTTAGACTTGTCCTCTTTGGATCTTCCTCTGTGAGGTGAGTAGCTAGAACTCTAAAACTTCTTGTAGATGGTGAATAGACTCTGAATCTCTCTCTGCTAGTTGTGTGGTTGGGTCACAGCTTCCAGAGGTCACCCTTACAGCAGAACAAGTCTCTAGCTTCAGTCTGAGAGCCCCCTTTTTCAATTGCTTTGAGGATTTGAAGCAACTGAATCAATTGTTTCAAGTGAAGCAACTGAAAGGTCTCTTTTTCGCCAATGTCTTGCTACCTCCTGTGCTCCTCCTATGACTTAACCAACCCCTCCAGCACCTTCCCTCAATGCCTCAAGCCTCCAAGATGAAGGCTGGAACAGGTTGCTTGCTCTAGAGACCCAGGTGCAATCTACACAAGCTTTCCTCACCCTCCACACCTCCAAACTGTCTGATCTATGCCAATTTACCAACACTATCTCTCAATCCCTTCAGATGATCCTGGATTGCTGTTTCGGCACTCTCTACACCTCCCCCAACATTGCTGCCAGCTTGCTTTGAGGCTACAACCATGTCTCACTCTAAAATACTGTCAGGGGACTTCTTATTCCAACCTACAATGACTCTCCTTGACCCAACCTCCATCCCTGAGGCTTGCCCTGCACTCCCAAAGCTCCCTCTAGATCTCTAGAGATCTCTGGAGGTCATTCTCCTTTTTGAGAAACCTCTGGAACTTTCTGTGTTTCCTTTTTGAGCATCTCCCAAGGGTTAGGGTTAACTCTGGTTGTCTGTACAGTTGTTCTCATACCTCTGCTGCCTGCTGATGTGCTGCACTGAGCAGCAGAGATCTTTAGACTTGTTCTCTTTGGATTCCCCTCTGCTAGGTGATTAATTACCATTGTATTGACAATTACCTTTCTAATATAACTTTGGGTTCCCCTCTGCTAGCCATGTGATTGAGCCACAGCTCCCAGAGGTTGCCCTTACAGCAGAACAAGTCTTTAACTCTGGTCTGGAAGCTCCTTATAGCCTGCAAGGAGTCTCCAAGCCCTTATTTGTCACTTCCCCACCAGGCTCAAACACACATGGAACTCTACTAGACAGCCCCCTAGAGACTCTGGCCCCTCAGAATGAGGCCTGGACTTGCTTGCTACACCTAGAAAACCAGGTGCAAATGACTCAATCTTCCCTCACTCACTATATGACCGAACTCTTCACCCTCCACTAAACCACCAACCTTATTTCCCAATCCCTCTAGGCACTGTTAAAGTGCCTGCCCCATGCCACCCCCAGTGGTGGAATCACTCCTGACAGCCCTGGTATTCCCTCCAGTAGCTCCAGTAGACCTCTGGGCATGGATTTCATGCCCTACACTCCTGGATGCATATGATGGTGACTGCTCTGGCAGGGAGCACTTTTTCCAGTCCTGCCTCACCTACATTCACCTCAGCAGGGACACCTTCAATTCAGACATGTTGAGAATAGCTTGGGTATTGTCATACATGAAGACTAGACAGGCCTCCACCTATGCACTATGGGTGTTTTGATGTCCCAGAGGTGTTAGGAGCTTTGCTATAAGGGGACTGGTCTCTGGACCATCCCACCCTTGCCTAGCTTAGTCCAACAAGATTGGCACCTCTATCTAGCTGACCTTCAGACTACTGCCCCTTCTTACTCGCTCACTGTCTTGGCTCCCATGCCTAATGGATATGCTGTGCTTGGCACATGGTATATTCTTGTCAATCATTGATCCTTCTACTACCAGGCCCAATTAGTCAATAGTTTGTAGTCATTGGCCTCTGCTTAG
>JAGGAV010007924.1:0-29678 GCA_017657295.1 Termitomyces sp. DKA64 | reverse complement strand
GACTTAGTGTGTGGGAAGTAGTATGAACTCTGACAAAGTCAAATTATAGTAAAGTAGCTATGAGGCATAACCAGCATCAGCTGAAAAGGGATCAGGCCAGAGAACTAGCTGGAGTGTTCATAATTACCACCCCCCATTACATACTGCAGGACCTAGGACACTATGTTCATGTGTAAAATAGGTCTTGAAACAAATAAAAATGATTCATCATCATCATCATCATCATCAACCATAGTGTGACCTGTCTTGCCACCAAAGTAACAATTGTTGTTTGAGGGTTGATGGTTCTAGTTGCTGTTGTTGGTCAGCAAAGCCTTGAGCCATTCTAAGGTGCTAATGATTGCTGTGGTAGTCACTAATTCCAGAGTTTCATGTTTTGGGGTATGGGATGTCAGAAGCAAGGCAGTAGCTGTAGGCATGGGAATGATACTGGGGGTGCTAGTGATAGAACTAGTCAGAGTGCTAAATTTAGTTGTTGCTGTGTCAGTACCTTTCAAAACCCATTTGGCACCTTCAAAGACTTGTTCCACATTGTAGGGGTCCTCAGGGTGGTGGTTGGGAAGCATAATTTTAAGTTGACAGATAATTTTAGACCATAACAAAGACCATAACAATATGGGAATGCCTTGTTGGAAGAGTCAACATTCCTTGTTTCAGTATAACTTGCCATTAGTGAGGAGCCACCTAGTGATGCATTGGAAATCACAGTGATAATTTGAAAACTGACCTAAAGTTGCTAATTCACTATTGAAAGTCTGGTTGACTAGCTGTTTGAGGTCACTGAGAGTGTATCTTGCACTAGCATCAGCTCTAGGGTATAACCTAAGTACTGCTGCTTTCCATTCCTGATAAGAGTAAGGCCAGGATGCCTGGTCACTGATTGTTACATTGTTGCTAAATTCTAATAAGCCAAGCCAAGTTTCTGCTGTGTCATAGGAGATGTATTGAGCTGCATATTCCTTTCTTTGGGTGTTGTCCATACTACTGCAGTCAGCAAGAAGATATTCCAATTCTTTGAAGTATTGGGGGAGCTCCCTAGGGTGGCTCTCATCCCATTTAGGAGCAGTTGTGTTGTTATGAGGGAGCATATGAGCATGATGAGCTACAGTGTTATTGTTCATGATATTGATTGTTGGTAGTACAGGGAAGAGTGGATTATGGTTGTTGGTAGAGGATGCTGGAATAGAATGGGAGTCTGGGAAGCAGATCAAGGAGTTAGTAGCAGATAAAGGTAACAAAGGAGCACTAAGAAAGCTCTCAACAAAGGTCTCTGGGAAGTTGCCAAGTATTTTGCTAACATCCAAGAGATTCCTAGCAGCTTCTAATTCATTATCAAGGAGTCAAGGTTGAGAAGTTGGTGAAGAGTCTGGAGATGTGTTTAAGGAAGCATCAGAAAGATTAAAAGCTTCAAAGTGATGTCTTGCTTGAGCTCTAGTTTCTGGCAGAATGTTTACCTAAAAGTCCCTCACAGTGGGCTCCAAAATGATGTGCTCCTATACCACCTGATCACATGCAATCAGATAGGGTAGCTGGCAGTAGGAAGGTATGTGTGTGAGGACAAGTTGGTAAACATTCTGGAAAGCAAGAGCAATATATGTAATATAAAATGAAGGGTGTAGTAGTTGCTAGAGTATATCAATAGTTGCTAGCACAGAGTTGCTAGAATGTGTAGAGGAGCAACCCAACAAACAAAAGGAAAGGTCACTATAAGTGGTTGAATAGGGAAGTCACCAAGGTGATGAGGAAGAGTTGCTGAGAGGAAGGAAGGAAGTCATTAAGGGACTCAAACCAGTTGTTAGCTGTAGATGCTAATATCACTAAAGCAAAGAGATAAGGCTAATACCCATAGATGGTGTATATTAATGTCAAAAGCTAGGTCATCAAGGTTTGTTGTTAAGCTATTAATGATGATGAGGAAGAGAAATAAGAGCAAAGTCTGAAGTCTGAGAGCTAAGGGACTTCAAAACTGTACTGTGGGGGGGTACAAATTCTCTGTTTTTGCTAGGTCTGTATAAGGGGTATTAATACAATTTGTAAGTGCAGTAGTCAGCAATAAAAGTAGTTGCCACCAGTGATGATGCCTGCCAATGTGTGCATGCTAGATGCCAATATGATTTCCAAGGATATGTATGTGATGTCAATAGTGTATAATATCTATCAAATATAAAGAAAATCATATCACACATCAAAGTCTGGATTGTAGACACTGTTCAGGTATGTTGGTTAAGCAAGACAAGAAAAATGAAAATGAAAGTCATGTGTTTTTGAATGTCTGATGTTCAAAAGGCAGAAAGTACCTTGGCCACTGTGTAATGATGCTAGTGACCATTAGTAAGAAAGGTCTCAACTAGGTGTTTCTAGGTCTCAGGCCTAGGCTTTCATGTGATGAGGCTGTGTTGGAGTCAGGTGCAACATCAGATAAGATAACTTGTAATGGTGGTAATGGTGCTCAGCAATGATTAGGTCTTATCACTGTAGATCTCCAGGGATTTGTAGAATGCCCTAGAGATGTCAGATGAGCCTTGGGGTCAGAATTGGTTGTGGCAAGTTGGTGTTGGTCAGAGGTGAAGGTTGGAGAAGAAAGTCCCCTGACAGGCAGCTGGTCTAGTATGTCTGTAGGGCTAGGCCCAATTAGAGTGGAGTTCTTGGATAGGGTTGTCCTCTTACACCTAATGGAATGTCTCTCAACATAAAACATCTGGTTGGTGAATACCCCCCTCTGTCCTAGAATTACCAGGGTTAGTAACTGCATGCTTATGATGTTTCTTCCCAACCCATATCAAATTTGGGCTCAAAGGCTTCATGCTAGAATATTGCCATTACTGAGGGTTGATCTGCTAGCCATCTGCTTAGTGGAATGTCTCTCAATATAAAGTAAACCTGACCAGCCCAGATGACTGGCAGATCAACCCCCATGGTAGGTAATATGTCTGGTGGTAAACCAGCTGAGCACCACAAAGAATATTGGTGAAGTTGAGTGAGAAACATGACTAGCATGCAATTATCAACCCTGGCAATTCCAGGACAAAGGGGGGTTGACACTAGCCAGATGGGTTGAGTTTACTTGATGTTGGGGAACATCCCACTAAGCTGCATGGCTTATTGGAATGTCTCTCAACAGTGTGTAACCAATACCCATTAAAGCTTCAGTTGTGATTTTTCAAGTTCTTGAGGAGTCTGCATTTTTTAGCAGAAAATTTTTCCAGGTATTTTGCATCAGTCTTGAATTTTTTTTGCTTTCTTGCCAAAGTGGATGCTATTTATTGTCAGGTAGTCTAATTTTAGCTTCCAGACTGGAGCTGCTTTCAGTTTTCCTTTTATTTTTGTTTTTATTGATGCTTCTTTAGGGTCTGATTTTTGTGATATTCTCTAATTGCATCTGATTTTTCATATGGTTCATGATGCCTCAGATGATATTATTTTGGCAAATTTGCAGGCCAGGCAAACCACTCTATGTTCTCCCAGTAGCTTCCAAGTTTGTATACATTGTGCATAGCATATTATAGAAAAGCTTGTGGTTTTCTATGGTGAGGCCTTTGTCTCTTATTGCTCCTTCTGTAGCTAGTCTGTCTGTCCTCTTGTTTCCTACAATTTCTGACTGCCATTTAACTTTCTGAAACAGTGTTATCCCCTTTCTCTCATTCAGGTTTGCCATTGGAGCTCTCATGAATTCCTTAATTTGCCAAGCCAATCCATATTTCCTTGCTATTTTAATTATTCTTTGCACTGTGGATAGGAGTCCATCCTTTTTTGTTCTGATTAACATCCAGATATTGTAGGAAAGTGTTGTGGAAGACTTGCCCTTCTGTAAGCCTCACTTCATAGCTAGTTTTTTCTGCAGCAGTTTATCTGCTACCAATGCTCATTTTGGACATGTTTTGCTGAAATCAAGGTAACATTTTATTTTTATTATTTCAATTGCCTCAATTCTAGCATTTGAATTTAGGATTTTCCTGCCAGCTCTATTGTGTAGAACATGAAAAGTATTTGTACTTATGGCCAGTTTGGAATCTTTGCCCCACAAAAAGTTTCTTGTCATCTTTGTGAGTTCAGTTTCTACTTATTTTAGCATGCCTTGTATAGCTGTTTAATATTGCAAGCAGTCATCAATCACCATGTTTATTATGAATCTCTTTCTTTCCACTATGGAATTTTCTTTTGCCCATTTCTTGAGGTTGTTTGCTATTGTTTCAACTGTTGGAGTCTATAAAATTTGGTTATTAATGCCATTCTTTATGAAAGCTTCAAGAAGTCTTGTTTTTTTTTTTTTCCTCTATAACAATTTTGATATCTTCTAGTATTGGGAGGCAATTGGGCTTATTTTTCTTGTTGTAATTATGTTGAACTTATACTTGATTGTGCCTATCAAAACTATTATCACCTTTGAAATATTAAACTTTGCTTCAGATGCTCTGCAGCTCTTTTTTAGAATGTTTTTTAAGTTTTAGAAGTTGTCTGTCTCAAAGAAGGTAGACTGTGATGTTGTTTGCAAAAAGTGTTCCTACAAGCCTTTTTGCAATTTTTCAAGTTTAAAACCTTCTAATTCTGGGTTTTTCAGCATTTGTACAAGATATTTTATGATTATGTTGGAGAGGACACAGAAGAAGGAGTCTTCTTATTTTATACCTCCATTTTTTAATATGACTCACTTATTTCTTCATTTATCATTACTTTTGTATATACTTCTATATATAGTGCTTATATTATGTTCACAAAAATGTTCAGAAAATTTAAATTTTTCATGAAAGCCTAAAGAAAAGAATGTGAGATCTTATTATATATTTTTCCTGGTCCAGGCACAATTATTCCCTTCTTTTCATTTTTTTTGTTTTCCTCTTATTAAATGTGCTAGTTCTGTCTGGTTTTTTATTATTTTCCTTTTATATAACTTGCTTAGTTTTAATGTACTAGGTCAGATGCTACTTTACTTAGCCTTGTAATTAAAGCCTTTATGAAAATTTCATAGTCTGTGTTTAATACCATTATTAATCAGTAGTTTTCTATTTTTTGCACAATTTCCTTTTTTAATAGATTGAACATGTCCACTCATCTGCAAAATCAGAGTTCCTCCACTTCCTTTCTTGTCAGTGGGAGGGTATTTAGCTCCTTTGCTTGGTTTTCATTGCTATTTTTATAAGGTTTTCTAGGATCTTGTATAGTTTTAGTATTTCCTACTATTTATAGAAGCTCCCATTTGGCTATATTTGCTATTTTGAGAGACCACTTTTTAGTTTGATGTCCTTTGATTAGGATGATTCTATCATGATCATGTCTTTAAGTTCAGTTTTCTTGTTTAGCCTGATCTATGGTTTTGTGAGAGTTTTTTCATGGATTGCAAAGTTTGCTGCAACTGTATCTTGTGTTTTTTTAAAGCAAAGTCTTTTTAATTGTCTCATTCTGTTGTCTAAGAAGACTGCTTCTAGCTTTTTTATGTCCTTGTCTGGCATGTTGTCATTGTCAATGTTATTTTTATCTTTAACTAGAGCTTCAAGTTCTTTGTTGATCTTAAAGATCATCTTCTTTAATTTAAATATTCTTTTATTATTTTCATCATGTCTACTTTAAAGTTTTTATGTAATGTTTACAGATTACTTTCTTCCATTCTTGTTTTCTTGCCTGCTATTATTTTTTGCTGATATGCCAGTTTTAGAGATTCTAAGTTATTTATTAGTTTTTTGTCTTCAACAAGGCAAATTGAGATAACATATTTGCTCTTTTTTGTATATAACTGTCTTAAGTTTAGTACATTTACTGATACTATTAGATAATTGATGTTTATTTTTGTTTTTTTCTATAACTTAGTTCTAAGTCTATCTGATCAAGTCTTTTTTTATAAACATTTAATTTATTTTTGATTGAAATGAGATTTCAATTATATAAAAAGAGAAGCTTAGGTGAGTTGGATTTTCTCGTTTTTGCTTATTAGTTAAGTTGAAGAAAGATTTAAGGTATAAGCTAATGCATTTACCACTGATAAGACTCACTTGTTGCTAAGCACCATTACTGCCATTTCTGACTATCTTATATTAGCCAGCATCTGACTTTGGCATAGCTGAGCCCCATCATTTGGAGTCTGGCCCTTCAGTCTAGAAAACAATGGTTGAGACCTTTCCTTAGCAATGATTGCTAGTGACACCACCTGGCAACAAGGAGACTTGGCCTCTTAAAACAAATACTAAAAGATATGTGACTCCTATTCTCCATTTTTCTTGTCTTGCTTAACTAACACACCTGAATGGCATCTACACTTCATATATTGATGTTTAGTATGATGCTTTTGTATTTGACAGATATTATGCATCTCTTTGACATTGCATACATGTCCTTGGTAGTTATACTGACACCTAGTATGCATTATGAATACATTGACAGATGTCATTACTGATGGTGACTATCTTTTCTTTTGCTGACTACTATACTTATGGATTGTATAAATACCCCATGTACATACCTAGTAAAATAGAGAAAAGTATCTCACATAGAACATCTCTTGAAAGCTTTCTCAGCTCTCAGACTTTAGATCTCTCCATTGCTCACTTTTGTCATTGTTAATGGCTTAGCAACAAATCTTAACAATTTAATCCTCAATTCAGTGTGGGTACTGTATGCAGATGCCTCTTTTGCCTTTTTGCCTTAATAACACTAGTGACTACAGCTAGCAACTAGTATTACATCCTTACTAACCCTAGTGACTCATCCTTAATCAACTCCATCCTTAGTGTCATTTGCTCACAACCAGCAACCTTCCTCTTTATCCCTTCTGTGTGCTCTCTTACACTTATAACAACCCTTTATTACTGACTAGCATCTTAGGCTAGCAACAGTGACACTACTAGTTCCCTTATTCATATACATCTCTTATTGTCCTTGTTTTCTCAGATAATTATCAACTTGCCTTCTCATTTATGACCTCCCAATTGCCAGCTATTCTATCTAGTTGTATGTGATCAGGCAGCATAGGAGCACATCATTTTGAAGCCCACTGTGAGGATCTTTAAGTAAACATTCTGCTAGAAACCAGGGCTTAAGCACTATGTCACTTGGAAACTTTTTCTGAAACCTTCAATTTCTCCCTGTCTACTACTCTTAGTCCATTCCTGACTGCTTAACCATAACCTCTTGATGATGAGTTAGAATGTAACTCATGAGTTTACCTGTCATATAGTCCTTGCACTAGCAGTGCATATTATATCTTAACTAGAAACTGATGCACATCTGTAGATTATGTAAGATCAACATCTTGTAACTTCACCTCATAGCTAGTCAAATTCAATATTGTGGTCTGATTCAGCTGCTGCATGATAATGCAAGATTGTTCTATCTGTAGCCAACAGCTATATTTTTTTAAATCTTCTGCTATTGCCTTTAGACTTTGGACTCTCATTATCATACTAGGCAACACTCATCAAACTTTGTGACTTCTATCTGCCACATCAACATCTAGTTCTCATGACTGGATCATCAGAGCAACCACCAGGTTTCTTGGAGCCAACCAAACCTCCTGAGATGCCTTTAGCATCAAAATATCAGCCCCTGCCAAAATGGGATGACAAGGTGCCACTTGATATGAGTAAGAGCTTTGGAATGCCTGGCAGGCCATCTATATCATGGATGAAATTGATTCTGAACCCTGGTTTTAAACCAATAAAGATGTGACACCATTTCCCAATCAGGAAGTGATTCATGAAGATGTTGTGAAGGCCAGGTAAAGGTCAAAGATTGACCTAACAGATGCATATGAGCAAGTATGCATATGTGTGAACAACATTCTGAAAACAGTGTTTGTGTCCCTGATGGGGACATTGTCAGTAACATTATGCAGACTGGTGACTGTAATGCACTAGCAATGTTTCAGAGGTTAATGACCTCAATATTCCAAGATGTTATTGGAAAGTTTATGCATGTCTACCTAGATGATTGTCAGGGGACTACCCTTTTCTGACCTCTGCCTCTGTCTGACACCAACTCTCCTTGCCCATTTCCACTTCTCTGAGGCTTGTTTGATGGCTCCAAGGCACTCTATAGATTCTCAGAGATCTCCAGAGACCCCTGGAACTCTCTGTGATCCATTGTTGCACACTTTGGCTAACTTCAGCCACCTACACAGTTGTTCCCATGCCTCTGCCACCCCCTGATGTGCCACACCAAACAGCAGGGATCCTTAGACTTGTTCTCTTCAGATTCCCTTCTGCTAGGTGATTAATTTACCATTTGTATTGTTGATTATAGTTCTAATATACTTTGAACTCCTTTCTGCTAGCTGCATGATTTAGCCATCACTCCTGAAGGTCACCTTTACAGCAGAACAAGTCTCTTATCCTGGTCTAGAAGCCCCTCATAGCTTGCACAGAATCTCCAAGCCACTATCTGTCACTTTTCCACCAGGCTTAAGCACCTGCAGAATTCTATGTCTCAGCTAGCCAATTCAGATACTCCCTTGGAGTCCCCAGCCCCATAGAACAAGGCCTAGACTTGCCTGCTACACCTAGAGAACTAGATGCAATTGACCCAATCTTCCCTCACACATTACACGATCAAACTCTCCACCCTCCACTGAACTACTGAACTCATCTCCCAGTCCCTCCAGGCACTACCTAGAGCACCTAACTCCTACCTTCATGCCACTCCCAGCTGTGAAAACACCCCCAGTGGCTCCTGCCACCTTCCTGGCAGCTCTGGTAGCCCCCTGAGCATATATTTCCTGTCTCACACTCTTAGATGCCTATGATGGCAACTGCTCTAATGGAGAGCATTTCCTCCAATCATGCCTCATATATATCTATCTCAGTAGGAATGCTTTTGATTTCGATATACTGAAAATAGCCTGGGTTTCATCATATATAAAGATGAGGCATGCCCCCACCTACACACTATGAATGTTTCAATGCCCCAGAGGTGTCAGGAATTTCACAGTTTGGGCAGCCTTTGAAAAGGACTTCCAGGTGGAGTTCTTTCCAATCAACCCCACCAAAACTGTGGCCTTAGTGCTATGTGACCAGGAACAGTATGGGCAAGGGAAATGGATGCTGGATGAGTATATTGACTCCTTCTGGGCACTAATTAAGCAAGCAGCCTATCTTAATGGCTTCCAACTGTGCCTCACATTCTGGAATGGCTTACATCCTGTATTGTTGGAACACATCAACAACCTTGCTGAAGGCCACCCAGATGATGAGCAGATTGTCTTCTGGTATAAGGTGGCCCCAGACTAGTGGCAGCATATGAAGATTCATTGGAAGCCATGTTGCATGCACTCAACTCACCACTCTGCCCCTGTCTCCACTCTCTGGTTCTCCATCCCTACTTTTCCAGCACCTGCCTCTGCTCTGGCCAGCTCCACTCCATGACCCTTACTACCAGGCATCCCCATAGACATTGACACCATCCAGCAGCACTGTGCCATGTTGCTGCTGTACTGAGTATGTCAGAAACCCAGGCACTTTGTGCAGCACTTCCCATTGGCTCTTGAGGTACATTACCTCTCCATAGTGGAGCAGGAGGAACTTCTTCTGCAGCTGTTGGCCATAAAGGACATGGGCAGAGATCCTTCACCAGATGAGCTGGCACCAGAGTTGACTCTGGAGGAGAGCAGCACTTGTGCCTCCCTCTCAGGTCTGGAGGAGGATTGTTAGTCAAGCAGTGGATGAGATGTATGCCTCCATTGCCAAGTACTAACCAGTTCATGTGTCTATTAATAGAAAATGGAATTGCTTCCATCAATATTGACAACCCTAAAACAACAGAACCTCAGTACTCCCCTCCAGATGTACAAACACCAACTTTGGACTCCAAGTCAGGCCCACTGATACCAGGCAGACCTTGTCCAAGCTGCTCCACATGGAAATGCCAATTGCCCCAGCAGTATATGGTAGCTGCAAACCCCTGGCTGAATTCTCTGTGCCTTGATGTGGAAATTGAGATCACAGACTCCCAGCAGGCCTGCAGAGTCACTGCTCTCCTGGATAGTGGTGCCATGGAGTTGTTCTTAAACTCAGAGTTTGTCTAGCACCACTGCTGGACCATGCAGCTGCTGTTTTAGCCTATTCCAGTGTTCAATATTAATGGAATGCCCAACAAGGCCAGGGCCATCAACTCCATGGTTGACCTCATCCTCCACTACCAGACCCATGCAAAGTGGGCCATTTTTGCCATCACCAGCCTAGATAAGCAGGACATGATCCTCAGATTCACCTAGCTTTGGAAACACAACTCCAAAGTAGACTGGGCCAGAGGTGAGGTGACCATGAGCTGATGTTCCCAGAGGTGTGCCACCTGCACCACTAAGGTCAGAGAACAGCATTGGGCTGTAATTCAAGAGCATGCAGCCATTTAGACTTGCCATGTAGGCCATCTTCCCTTTACACAGATTTAGATCTTCTGGACCCTCTGCCCTTGGCATTTCCTTGTAGAGAGGCCCTCTACAAGGATGACGGGAGTGGTGGCAGGGCCTTAGAGGAGGATCTGCCAGGGGAGTTCTGTGCCTTGTGCAACCTGGAGTCTCTGGACAAAGCAGTGTTAAATTGGAGATTGGATATATGCCACTACCCTATGCCCCTCATCCTCTATCATGGAGATTTGAGCCAGTCAGACTACCTCCCAGTAGCTGGCCCAGGCCTTTGTAGCTAACTCCACACCCTGGGAGCTCTAGGACATCATACCTCCATATCTCCATGCATTTGAGGATGTGTTCTCCAAGGCCTCATTTGACTCACTTCCAGAGTGCAAACAGTGGGATCATGCCATCAAATTAATACCAGACTCCAAGCCCACTAGCTGTAAGGTCTATCCACTGGCACTAAAGGAGCAAGACAAACTCAATGCCTTACTACAGAAGAACTTAGCCTCTAGTTGCATCTGCCCCTACAAATTCCTAATGGCCTCTCCAGTCTTTTTCATCAAGAAGAAGGATGGCTTCCTCCAACTGGTCCAGAACTACTGGGTGCTTAATGCCATGACAGTGAAGAACTGCTATCCTTTCCTTCTTATCTCCAAGCTCATCAATAATCTCTAGGGTGCATGGTACTTCACCAAATTGAATGTCTAGTGGAGCTACAACAATGTATGGATCTAGGAGGGAGACAAGTGAAAGGCAGCCTTCTGGACCAACTGGGGATTGTTTGAACCTCTCATCATGTTCTTTAGATTCACCAACAGCTCTGCCATCTTTTAGACAATGATGAATAACATTTTCTGAGACCTGATAGCAAAAGGCATAGTGTGTATATACCTTGACAACATTCTCATTTACACTAAAATGCCAGAGGAGCACTGCTGGGTTACATGCATTATCTTGGAATGCCTCTGTCTTCACCAGCTCTATCCCAAACTGGAGAAGTGTGAGTTTGAGCAAACCCAGATTGAGTATCTCAGGTTGATCATCTCACATGAAGCTGCAAACATGAATCAAGTGAAGATGGCAGGTGTGGCAGAGTGGCTAGAGCCTAAGAACAAGAAGGAAGTGCAGGCCTTCTTAGGGTTCACCAACTTCTACTGGAGGTTCATCCAGGATTTTTCCCATTATGCCTAATCACTGTTTGACCTCACTGCTAAGGATGCTGTCTGGAAATGGCAGTCCCTGATCTCAAGTATGCCATCACCTCCAGACCTGTCCTCCTATTCCCAGACAACAACTCCCCCTTCTGGGTGGAAGCTGACAGCCCCAACTCTGCCATTGGAGCTGTTTTGTCACAACAATCCCTAGAGGATGAAAAGTGGTATCCAGTGGCCTTCTATTCAAAAAGTCTGAATGCAGTTGAATGCAACTACAAAATCCATAACAAAGAGATGTTGGCCATCATCTGATCCTTTGAGAAATGACAGCATTTCCTGGAGGGCATGCAGCATAAGTTTGAAGTATGGATGGATCACAAGAACCTCAAGTATTTCTGGATGGCCAAGAAGCTCAATCACTGACAGGCCTGGTTAACTTTGACTTCTTGCTGCACCACAAGCCATGCTGGAGCATGGAGAAGCTGGACACCCTGTTCTGGAGAGCAGACCATGGCACCAGAGGAGAGAACAACAGTAACATTATGCTCTTCCAGCCTGAGTTGTTCATGATCCAAGCTATGGAAGGCCTAGCCATTGAGGGGGCAGAGGTGGAGATCCTCCAGAATATCTGGTGGGACAAATGGAATGGTCTGCAGGAGGAACTTGTTGCTCAGGTGGCCAGAGCACTCAAGTCCAGATGCACCACCAGTGTCAAATCAGTCCATGTAGATGAATGGGCCATCCACAACAGATCCCTGACCTTCTGGGATTATCATCTATGTGCCCAACAACCCAGAGCTCTGCTGGAGAATCATAGAGCAACACCATGATTTCCAGATTGCAGGACACTCTAGCCAGTGGAAAATGCTAAAGCTGGTGTCCCAGAACTACTGGTGGCCCCAAATGTCCCAGTATATTGGATCCTACACTTGTACATGTGATCTCTGTCTCCAGATCAAGCCTCAATGCTGCCTTCCCTCTAGCTAGCTGCACTCCTTGCCTATCCCTGTGGAGCAATGGAGTGTCATCTTAGTAGACTTCATTGTGGAACTCCCTGACACCCATGGCTATGACACCATCATGATAGTAGTGGACCTCTATGGCAAGCAAGCACATTTCATCCCTACCCACACCACTTTCTCTGCTGTGGGTGCTGCTAACCTGTACCAAAGAAACATCTGAAAGCTGCATGGCCTCTCTGATGCCTATGTATCTGACCAGGGCCCACAATTTGTGGTGGACTTCACTTGGAAGCTCTACCAACTATTCAACATAAAGCTGCACACCTCCACTGCCTACCACTTGCAGTCCAACAGCCAGACTAAGCACATGAACCAGGAGCTCAAACAATATCTCTGCCTCTTCTGCAACAAGCACCAAGATGACTGAGATGAACTTCTCCCCAATGCCAAGTTCCAGTACAACAATCATGTTCATATGGCCATCTAGTTTTCACCCCTCTTCCTAGACACCAGATATCACCTTGGGCCCAACCTTTGGAGAATGAAGCTGTGAATGAGTTTATGGACCAGATGAAAATCATGCAGGAGGAAGCCTAGGCAGTGCTGGCAAAGGCAAAGAACAACATGGCATGGTACTATGACTGTGGAAGGATCCTAGCACCCCAGTATAAGCCTGGAGATTGAGTCTGCCTGGAGATTGAGTCTACCTAAATGCCTCCAATATTACAACCACCTGGCTGTCAAAGAAGCTCTCACACTGACAATTAGGACCCTTCACAGTAGAATGGCAGATAGGGCCCCTAGCTTATTAGTTCTAGCTCCCTGTGGGAATGCACCAGCTCCATCTGGTCTTCAATGTAGTCAAACTGACTCCAGCCCCAGCAGACTCTATCTTAGGATGATGCCTGATGCCTTTGCCTCCTCCAGTGGTGGTCAATAACAGCAAAGAGTACAAGGTGGAAGAGATCCTGGACAGCCATCTATTCCAGTGGAGATCACAGTACAGGATGAAGTGGAAAGGCTATGGAATTGAAGAGATTTTCTGGGAATCCTAGGAGAACATGCATGCATCTGGACTGGTTAGGGAGTTCCACCAACAACATCTGGATGCACTGCAAGCCATCAGAGGGATATATCCCCACCCCCTGGCAAACCAGGTGATCTGGAACTTTTTCTACTCTACACATCAAGACACTGCATGCTAGAGGGGGAGTGATATCAGGGAACTACCCTTTTCTGACCTCTGCCTCTACCTGACACCAACTCTCTTTGCCTGTTTCCACTTCCCTGAGGCCCATTTGATGGCTTTGGAGTGCTCTATAAGTTCCCAGAGATCTTCAGAGACCCCCAAAACTCTCTGTAATCCATCATTGCACACTTTGGCTAACTCCAGTCATCTATACACTTGTTCCCATACCTCTGCCACCCCCTGATGTGCTGCACCAGGCAGCAGAGATCCTTAGACTTGTTCTCTTCAGATTCCTCTCTGCTAGGTGATTAGTTTACTATTTGTATCATCAATTACAGTTCTAATATACTTCAGACTCCCCTCTGCTAGCTGCATGGTTTAGCTGTCACTCCTGGAGGTCATCCTTACAATGATGTTTTTATATTCTCAGATTTCATAAAGAAACATGAGCAGCACTTGTACATCATGTTTGAATGATTGTGCAAAGAGAGCCTGTACCTCAAATGGAAGAAGTGCAAATTGTATGCACAAAGTATCAATTGCTTAGGGCACATCATAGACATGCAGGGTATTCACCCAGACTCTGATAAACTTGATCATATTCAAGAGTAGCATATGCCATATAACTAAAATAATATCCAATGTTTTGTTGAATTGATAAATTACATTGGTAATTTCTTACCAGATGTAATGGCCTTCACTGGCCCTCTCATGGCCATGACCCAGAATGGGTCTCCATTTTACTGACAACCACTACATCAGGGGTGCTTCAAAATGATAAAACAAATCTGCACTAAGATGCTAATTATTTGGCCAATCAATCTGTATCTTGACAAGCCAATATAGCTCATCTGCAATGCATCAAAAACAGGTGTAGGGGCCATGTTTGGCCAACAGAAGATATGGCAAACCTGCAGACTTGCAGGATTCATGTTGCACAAATTTACAACTGTGCAGCAGAAGTATGCCATACATGAATTAGAGACACTCACTATCTTGGAAGCCCTCCTGAAATGGAAGGATAAGTTAATGGGATATAAAATCCATATTATAATAGATTATAAAGCATTAGAGTTTTTCAAAACTCAAGTACACTTGTCTCTGTGACAGTGTCAATGGATCAACTATATGTCATGCTACCAATTTGATATAACCTATGTCAAAGGAGAACTGAATAAAGTTGCAGACTGCTTATTGCAATACTTTGAGAGTGATACTCATGAAGATATTCATGACATCCATGATTTCATCCAGGCAGACAAGAGGATTGATCCTGAGGGCAAAGATTTGCCCTTACACTAGTTCCAAGAAATAGTGGAATGTTACATTGAAATTTAAGCCATGCAAGCTTACAAATTGTGCCATAGCAAGTGGCTCAAGGAGCAGATTGAGGCCCAAAACCTTGAAGCTCAAGGCCTTGTTGATGCTTAACTGGCCAATGTGCAGCCATTAGTAGACATGTCATCCAGGGAGGACAACTTGACTATGGAACAGGTGCTAAGGAATTCTGACCCTAATCCTGTAACTGCTGATTCTGGAGATGCACAACTGTGTGCACATATCTGGCAAGGATACTCAAAAGATACTCTGTTCATTGAGATACTTGACAAACCCAAGGAGCATCCACACTTTGAAATCAAGCAACAGCTCATTTATCTAATGAGCCCTGCAGAGGCAAAGATGATCTGCATATCACAGAAAAGATTATTGATCATGATGATGCTGGATCAAGCCCATACCATTGTTGGGCACTTTGGGTACCAAAAGATGCTCGAATATATGCATCAATCATATTGGTGGCCACAGATGGCCAAGGACACAAATCAGTTTTGTTTGACATGCAAAACATGTCAATGTTCAAAGACATTGGACCAAAAACCAGCTGGAAAGCTGCACTCACTTCCAGTCCCAGTGAAATCCTGGAACTCTATAGGGATGGACTTTGTTAGATCATTTCCTGAATCATGCAGCTTTAACTACTTATAGGTAGTAATCTGCTGCATGACCAGTATTGTCCATCTAGTTCTAGTGAACACAATGACTAAAGCATCAGAACTGTCTTGGATCTATCTCAAAGAGATAGTACATCTTCATGACTTACCTGTCTCAATTATAAGTGACCAAGATTCTAAATTTACTTCCAAATGGTGGAAGGAGCTACATAAGCTGCTTAGCATGAAGTTGCTCATATCAACTTTACTTTATTTGCAGATGGAGGTTAAACAAAATGCATGAATTGAAATGTTGCACAGATTTTTAGAGCATTTATTTGTCCTGATCAAAAGAACTGGGTGGATTGCATGTCACTGGTAAAGTTCACAATTAATGCAAGTGTTTCTAAAACTACAGAGTATGCATCCTTTGAGCTCAATAGTGGCTATATGCCATCCATGATTAAGGAACTTCATACTGACAAAGTGATTCATTGAGGAATCAAGGACTTTGTGCAGAATGCACTCACAAATCTGGCTAATGCACATGATGTAATTATTGAGGCACACATCTTTCAGATGTGCCACACTAAGCATCACCAGAGCAAGGAGCTAGCAGTCAACAAAGGTGACTTGGTGTATTTATCCACCAAGAACTTAAATCTGCTCAAAAGTCAGGCAAGTAAATTGTGCCCAAAGTGAGTGAGACTGTATAAGGTCCTAGAGGCTGAGCCAACCACCTCAAACTATGTGCTCAAGCTGCCAACTGTGTTGCAGGCATGATGAATTGTGCCAAAGTTCCATGTGTCACTTCTGTAACTTTACCAAGCCAATAATGACATGCTGTTTTCAAACTGCATGATGCCAGAACCATACAATTTTGGCACTGCTGAAGACCAAGAATGGTTTGTAGATGACCTTATAGGTCATAGGTGGATGCAATCTGGGAACCTCAAATTTGAGGTTCAGTAAAGCCTAGGGAATACCACATGGGAACTCCTAGCTAGCTTCAAATTGCTAGCAGCAATGGACAGGTCTCTGGAAATGCAGGGCATTAAACACTCTCAACATCTTGCACAACATGCATAGAGTGCATGAAGGCCAGAATTTGGCTAAGTTCAAATGATGGTGAGCTAGTGTGGTCATGTTGACCATGGCAATCTCTAGTGCTGAATGCCATGTAGCAGGGAGTTTGTGTGTGTTTGTCTGCCTGGAAGACTTTGAAGAGTTTTTTCTCCTTTGTTGTCCTTATTATAACATATTGTAGATGTGTGAGATTAGTAATAAAATGGCCTCAAGGGGCCCTCCAAAATCTGGACAGAGCTTGCAGAGCTCTGAAAGGGGAGAAAGATCTGTGCCAAGTCAACCAAGACAAGTAACACCAGCTATGGCACCAAACTATCAGCAGTATGTGGCAGTGGCCTATCCAGGCTGCAAGGAGCCACTTTCCTACTAAATGCTCCTCCATGTGAAAATGGAGGTAGATGAGGAGCACCACAAGTGCCAAGTGCAGGATGTGTGCCACAGAGTGCTACTTTTAGCTGGCACCAAGCCATTTCCAAGCTTCAGCAGCAACATATGCATGTGCTATGGTGCCACCCATCAGAAGAGAAGTTGTGCCCCAAGTGCAGCCCAAGATGGGCACAGATTTGTTGCTGCAGTGGTTGGAGGCAGCAGGGCAACCTGTACCCTCCACTGCATCCTTTTTGCAAGACAATCTTGCAGTCATGGTGATGGAAGGTCTGCTCAATCAGATCAAGCTGATGAAGAGGCAGCATATGATAGCACTGAAACAGATTGATTGCACAACTAAGTGCAAGCTGCTGGCCCATGAAGAGGCCAGCATGGAACCCAAGCAGGCCAAGCCACAACTGCCAAGGCTAGCAAAAGTCATTTGGGTAGCTGTACCTACTGCATCCTGACCAGAGCCATAGATGGCTCCAAGCCTAGCAACTATGCCTGTGTGGCCTACTGCTGCATCTACTGGGCAGATCACAGCAGCAGATCCCCTGCCAGTGGCTTTGATGGCACTAGAAGTGCCCCTTGCACAACTCTCATTGGAATGGCAAGATGAAGATATAGATGCAGTCCTGCTAATGAGAAATGAGCAGGCACTACTGAATGCACTCAGCCCCATTGTTCCACCAGTATGCCTGGTGGCTGGTCCCTCCACTCAGGACCCTACATTGTCAATCCCTGCTCTAGAGAAGCTGTCCAAACAACACCATGGATATAAGCCACCCATTGACACATTGAAACTGGAAGTCATTGACTTCCCAGCTAACATTTTAGAGTGGGCAGAGCCCATCCAATTATTATTTATAAAGGCAGTGGTCTTCCCAGCCCCACTATTCCAGGTGATGGTGGTTGTAGTGCCTACCAACCCATGCACCTTAGTGCAATACAATGGTTAGTAGCCATGGCAGCAGTGAGGAAGGGGAAGCAGTGGGCAATGCCCATGATAAAGGATGAGAGTGACTACAGGGAGTCACCATCTGAAGAGGAAGAGGAGGGTGAGATGTCTGCACAGCACTTTCAGCATGTGCAGTGCAACAAGGAGCTTGCCAAGAAAAAGGCAAACAAGGCTAAGATGGCTGAGGCCCTCATGCATAAAGTAGAAAATGACTTTTCAGGCCACATTCCCAATGGCTTGGAGGTGAAGGTCTGGGGGCCACTTGATGTTAAGCAGCTCAACTCTTGCTTCTGTAGGGCTTTTAGCCTCTGCTGTTATTACTTGTACTTGACAAATACTGTAGTCATTGGCACCAATGCAAATTGGGCAGCTGCCTTCAAATTCAGCAGTGGCCAGGTGGCCAAAGTCCCAGATACAATAGTGTACAAGTTTGCCTGCTGGGGCTTTCCTAGCATGCCATTTGAGTTGGAACAGCTGTTCAAGTATTATGTGAACCCACATGTTCCATGTCATGACCATATTGTCATGTATATGTTGATGACTGAATTTCAGGATTTTGCTTGGCAATGCAATGTATTACTGCAAGAGCAAACAATGAAGTTGCTGTGCTCCAACCTGGTGTACAAGCACATGGTTAATCCTATGCAAGGTCTGGAGGACCTCAAATTAGTAGAATGCTGACAGATTCCATCACACTTTATGCATGTAAAGGAGGATGACATGATGGCATTGTGTGTAATGCACATCCTAGACCCAAATATGCTGTTTGACCTCAAACAGCTGGTGTGGTATGTGCTCATCTTTGGCCAACCAGAGTTGGAAAACATCTGGCAGGGTATTGCAGTCAACTTTGCATACTGCATACACTGGTGAATTCTGTTTGGGTTTGTGCTCTGCCAAGCCCTCTGCACCAACAGCATAGGCAAAACTGCTCTAATCTGTCAGTTAGCACTTGTTATGGCACACCCAGTGTTGTATTGTGAGGAGATAACTGCCTTCAATAATGTCTACAAGCAACCATTTATAGCCCAGATGAGGGCCCAATTAACTATATCCTAAGTTCATGTACCCAATGAGCAGGTACAGAATTTCTCAGATGATGATGCACTTTGTGTCTTGCTATACAACCATATTCCCCATGAATGGATGGACCATGCATATATATACAGGGTGGTCTACCTGGAACAGCAGTTCCATCAGCCAATGATGTCACTGGACATCTTTTATAAGGTTGACAATGAGCACTTAGAGTGCCTTCAAATATATGGCATGCCAGCTGCAGTCTCTCAGTGGGATGGGTGGAGAGAGATCACCAAGGAGGACCATTACTACCTCATGTTCAAGTGCAACAAAGAGAGTGCTCCTGGTGTATTCCCTAAAGCTAATAGCCTCTATTACTATATTGGAATGGACTTGAATGTGAGTTAACTCTGGAAGCAGACACCAGCACATGGTATAATGCCTTCCATTGAGGCTGTGACTAACATCACACTAACCAATTGTGAAATAGTAGATGCAACTGTTGCAGGAATCCGATGACCCCACCAAAAATGGAAACAGAGTTGCCCTTGTCTGTGACTAACATCACATCTGAGGAGGGCATAAAGGAGACAGCTGTGAGCAGATTATTACCAAGTGCAAAAATGGGCTAAATGTCCTTATCATATTTTTATTATATTTAGGTAACATCAAGTTTTAAACTCAAAAGATGTTACTGACAGTCCACATGCTGTACAGCACACAGTTGGATACTTCTTGTTTTATTGTAGATATTGTAATATATGGTGTCAGTGGATGTTATGTTGATTCATTTTATGCACTGATGGTGCCTGTAAACACTGAGTGCCATTGTCTTGAGCAGAGGCACCCAAACAGGTACTTAGAGCAGCCAGGACAAGTTTTAGTCAAGCAGTCTATCTGCTCATGTATGTCAAGATCATCACATTCAGTGATGTATCTCAGTGTGGAGCAATCATGCTCATGCTCATGACTCATAAATCCTACTAGATTGCATGCTTGGCCAAGTCTCAGCCATACACAACTGATCTAGACCATGCAATGGTTTAAAGAGGGGGTGTGTAACCTATGAGGTTACCTGTTGTATAGTTCTTGTGCTAGCAGTGCATATTATACCTTAACTAGAAACCAATATGCACTGTTGACATGCATCTGTAGATTACATAAGATCAACATCTTGAAACTTCACCTTGTAGCTAGTCAAATCCAATATTGTGGTCTGATTCAGCTGCTGCATGATAATGCAAGATTGTTCTATCTGTAGCCAACAGCTACATAGAAGCTGCTATAAACCTCTTGAACATTAGCAAAATGCTTGACAACTATCTAGGAATCTTTGTTGAAAGCTTTCTCAGTGCACCCTATCACTGTTATCAGCTACTGACCCCTCAATTTTCTTCCCTGATTCTCATTCTATCCCCACTACACCCACCAACACTCAGAACCCCCTTTCTTCTTTATTAGCAACAATTGCTAACATGAATAATGATGTAGTCATTTATAAGGCTTATATGCCACCTTGTAATGATATAACTGCTCCTAAGTGGGATGAGAGTTGCCTTAGGGAGCTTTCCTAATATTTCAAGGAATTAGAGTATCTCTTTGCTGACTGTGAGTGAGATCATTGACAACACCCAAAAAACAGAATATGCAGCTTGCTATGTTTACTATGACACAGCAGAAACTTGGCTTAGTTCACCAGAATTTAGTAACATACTCAGGCCTTACACCTATCAAAAATAGAAGGCAGTGGTACTTAGGTTGTACCCTGGGACAGACACTAGCATGTGATACACCCTTGGCAATCTTAAATGACTTGTAAATCAGACCTTCACTAGCAGACTAGCAAATTTAGGTCAGTTCTCAGATTATTACTGTGAATTTCAATGTATTGCTAGGTGGCTTCTTGCTAATGGAAGACTTTACTACAATGAATAATGTTGCTTGTTCCAGCAAGGTATCCCCATGTTGCTTTGGTCAAAGATTGTCTGACAGCTTGAGATCATGCTTCCCAACTATCATCTCAAGGATCCTGATGACATGGACCAAGTCTTCAAAGGCACTAAGTGAGTATTAAAAAAAACTGATACAGCTACAACCAAGTTCAGCACTCTTGGCAACCCTGTTGCTAGCACTCCTGGTATCATCTTAATATCTGTAAATAATACATCCACTACATCATTCCTTCCCCCAAAATGTAAGACTCTGGAATTAATAACTACCATGGCAATTGTTAGCACCTTAGAATAGTCAGAAGCTCTACTCACCAACAGCACCCATAATTGCCAGTCTTTAAATAGCACCTGTCACTTCTGTGGCAAGACTGGTCACACTATGATTTGAAGCACTTGCATTTACCTAGAATATATGATCCAACAGAGTAAAATTTGTTGCAATGCTGAAGGAAAAATTGTCTTACTGTCTAGTGCCATGATTTCTAACTACTTTAGGAAGTGACTCTACAAGGAACACATTGAGGAATGGCACTGTCTTAATCTGGGTCAAATTGTCACTGGCAGACTCTTGTTGAATGCTAACCTTAATTCTGAGCAAGTGACTATGCAGCAGTTGCTAATCCATGAGGTACTATAACAAGATGTTGCTACTGCTTGGTTAATGACAAAGGAAAAACATATCAAGGCTTTAGAATAAGAGCTATTTGCCCTAAGATGAGCTGGCAAAAATTTAATAGAGTACAAGTTCCCCAAGCCTCTTACTAAATGACAAACAATATTGCAAAGGCTATCCCAACAACTAGCAATATTCCCACAACCAAATCCCCATCTAATCTCATATTGACTCCTGCTGCTAAGCTGGCTGACAAAGGCAAAGCAACAAGCAACAAAAGCTCTCAAGCACATTGACCAGCCCCCTGTTCATCTATTCCCTAATATCCCTGGTTGCTATGCCCCTTCTGCTAACCAAAACTTTGCTACCCTTGACTGATGTAATGTGCTCCTGGTTGCTATTCCCCTCCTGCTAACCAAAACTTTGCTGCTCTTGACTGATGTAATGTGCTCCTATGCCACCTAATCACATTTAATCAAATAGAGTAACTGGCAATAGGAAGGTGATCAGTAAGAGGCAAGATGTGAATAAATGGCAAGTAGAAATAGGACTCTGTTGCTAGAGTATGATGCTAGTCAGTAGCCCAGAATTGCTAGAGAGGTGAAGGGGGTGACTAGATAAGGTGGAGTGAAAGTCACTAGGAATAGGATTAAACAAAGTAGTTGCTAGAGTTAACCAAAAGGGGACAAGACTGGTTGCTAGCCATAGTTGCTAACATTGCTAAGGCAAAAGACAAAGGCAGCACCCTTAGATGATATCTACAATATATCAAAAGCTAGATTGTCAAGGATGTTGCTAAGCTATTAATGATGACAAGGATGAGAGAGATAGAAAGAGAGAGAGATCTATAGTCTAAGGGCTAAGGTAGACTTGAAGATGCTTGATGTGGGGTACTTTTTCTCTGTTTTTGCTAGGTATGTACAGGGGGTATTTATACAATTTGTAAGTGCAGTAGTCAGCAAGGAAAGATAGTTGCCACCAGTGATGGTATCTGTTAGTGTGTGCATAATAGGTGCCAATACAGTTACCAAGGATATATATGCAATGTAAGAAACTGCATAATGTCTATCAAACATAAAAGATATCATACCACATGTCAGAGTCTGAAGTGTAGATGCTGTTTAGGTATGTTGTTTAAGTGAGATAAGAAAAATGGAAAGATGAGGGTCATGTGTCTTTTAGTATTTGTTTTAAGAGACAAAGTCTCTTTGTTGCTATGTGGTGTCACTAGCAATCATCAGTAAGAAAAGGTCTTGATCAAGTGCTGAAGGACTAGGCTTTCATATGATGGGGCTTAGCTGTGTTGGAGTCAGGTGCTGCATCAGATAAGATAGCCTGAGATAGTGATAATGGTGCTCAGTGACAAGTGGGTCTTATCATCCTCCCCTAGGCTGAAATTTTGACTGTTCTCAGTCAACCAAATCCTGTGATCACTGAGGTAGCCTGTGTGCAAAATGATAAAACTATAGAATGCCTGGCAATTAGTCAAACTTTATCATATTCTCATTTGTCACCAGTTCATTCTTTCTAATTTTGATCTTATTGCCATGTTTTTGGATCTTGCCACCCAGCTTGAGAAGCACACCATGGCCCAGGCCTTTCTCAAGCATGTTGATTGACTCTTTCATTGGCACATGCATTGCTAGTGATCAACTCTAGGCTAGCAGTCACCACCATTTTTAAGATATAGTTATAATAGTTTGAGACTGCTAGGAGTGGTGTGGAGTGGGCTAAGCTAGCAACTGTTGACAAGGAGTATTGCTAGCTCTATGAGCAGTACAAGAGGGAGGACTGGATATAGGAGTTCAATCAGCACTTTGTAAGTCTTTTTTTCTTCTTTCCTAGCAACATTGTTAACACTTTTACTAGGCTCCTGCTCCTGTGTTGCTAGAGTACTTACTGGAGGATTTGGAGGCTGGGTATGGCAGTGAGTAGTGGCAATGTTGCTAGAGCTAGCAACATTGCTAAGGTAACTATAACTGTTTGAAGACTTGAGTTCTAATGACCAATTCTTCTTTTAACATCCTCCTCATGAACTGGCAATAGCAATGGGGGCTGGGTGTAGCAAGGGTCATGGGGAAGAGAGTGCAGATTGTGAGGACATTGAGGCTGGCCCTTTTACTCCTAAACATTTGGTTGGCAGCATTGCTAAGGAGCCAACAATGTCATCAAGGCAATTCAAGGCTCCCAAGGGAAAGAGGAAGCTAAGGAGGAGGGCAACAATGACTTTGAAGTAAGTTTTTCACTGTTGCTAGGTGGTTACCAACCATTGCTAATATGTTAACAGGAATCAGAAGCCTTGGGGAAAGGGAATGGGTTGAGAAGAGTCAGTGTAGGTTGGGCACAAAGATCAGAAATGAGAGTTCCCTGACATTACCCCCACTCTAACATGCAGCATCTCAATATGTGAGGTAGAAGAAGTTTCAGATTGCCTGGTCTGCTGGTGAGATGGAATAGATTTCCCAGATAGCTTGGAGTGTGTCTGGGTGCCTCTGGTGGAACTCTCTAACAAGTCCTGGCATGTGCACATTCTCCCAGAGTTTTCAGAAGATGTCCTTGATTTCATGGCCCTTCCATTTCACCTTGTATTGTAGCTGCTGCTGGAATAGACAACTATCCAGAATCTCCTCCACCTCATACTCCTCATTGTTGTTGATCACCATCAGAGGTGGCAGAGGTGCTGGGCATTGCCCTGGAATAGGGTCCACTGGGGCTGGTGTTAGCTTGACCACATTGAATACTGGATAAAGCTGGTGCATCTCTGCAGGAAGCTTGTAAGGGGATGTTGGCCATGGATAGTCCTAATTAAGCCCACCACTTATGACCTGATGCTCATGTCAAGAGGTGGGCAGCAAGCAAGCAAGAGGCAGGCATCCAATGAAAGGCAAAGGTGGAGGGCAAGGCAGAAGGCAAGAGGCCACACTAGCCAAGCTCACAGTCATACTAGTGAAGAAACCTAGAAGCAATGCTATTGTCTGACTGGAGATATTTTATCCCCCAGTCTGCCTTTATACTACAAGGCTACTTGATGACTAAGTACCTATGACTACTAAGCTGGAGGCTGCTGACTACAACCTATTGACTAAGCAGAGGCCAATGACTACAAACTACTGACTAATTGGGCCCAATAGTAAAAGGATCAATGATTGACAAGAATACACCATATGCCAAGCACAGCATACCCATCAGGTCTGGGAGCCAAGACAGTGAGGGAGTAAGAAGAGGCCAGGCAGTCCAAAGGTTGGTTAGATAAATGTGTCAATCCTGTTGGATTAAGCTAGGCAAGGGTAGGATGGTCCAGAGACCAGTCCCTTTACATCACCTCCCCCTCAAGGTCCATCAACCTGACAGACACAACTTCTGGAGGGTAGAGAATGTCACTCAAGGGCACAAAGAGCAGCCTGAGTGGAGTAGAGAGGGCTGATGGAGCAGCCAGGGCTTGATGGTAGGAAGCATGGTGGTTTAAGCCAGTTAATAGTTGTAGAGTGCTATACACATAATGTAGAGGTGGCAGTAGTAGGAGGTTTGACTGATAGCTGGCCAGTGAAGAGGTAACTACAGGCAACAGCAAGTGATAAGTGGGTGGTAAGCACTTAAGCAAGCATTGGGCAAGGGGCAGGCCATATGACAAGCAATGGAGTCAACAGTAGGTAGGAATGTGCTGGGAGTGGGAGGCCAAGGATGTGAGTAGTCATCTGGCACTAAGATGAAGGCCAACATGGCCCTGAAGACCAAGGAGGCATCAAGTGACAAGTGGGCAGCAAGCAATTAAGCAAATAGCAGGTAAGGGGCAAGCAGCCCAATCTAAGGGCAGGGATGTGGAGCACATAGGATGGCATGTCAGGGCAGTAGAGTGGGGTTACACCTGGCAAGGGTGAGTAGGGAGTAGGGTTGGTGCAGCAGGCTAGAGAGGGGCACTGCATAGGAGTCTAGACAATCTGTAAGAGGACATTGGCCATGGATAGTCCTAACCAAGCCCACCACTCATGACCTGATGCTTATGTCAAGAGGTGGGTGGTGAGTGAGCTGGCCGAGGGCCAGCAAGCAAGAGGCAGGCATCCAATGAAAGGCAAAGGTGGAGGGTGAGGCAAAAGGCAAGGAGCCACATTAGCCAAGCTCACAGTTATGCTAGTGAAGAAACCTAGAAGCAATGCTATTGTCTGACTGGAGATATTTTATCCCCAGGTCTGCCTTTATACTATAAGGCTACTTGATGATTAAGTACCTATGACTACTAAGCTGGAGGCTGCTGACTACAACCTATTGACTAAGCAGAGGCCAATGACTACAAACTACTGACTAATTGGGCCCAATAGTAAAAGGATCAATGATCAACAAAAATACACTATGTGCCAAGCACAGCATATCCATTAGGCCTGGGAGCCAAGACAGTGAGGGAGTAAGAAGGGGCCAGGCAATCCAAAGGTCAGCTAGATAGAAGTGCCAATCTTATTGGACTAAGCTAGGCAAAGGTGGGACAGTCTAGAGACCAGTTCCCTTACAGAGCTGGAATTAATAGGCTAGGGGTCTTACCTGCCATTCCACTGTGAAGGGTCCTAATTGATGGTGTGAGAGCTTTTTCAATGATTGAGTAGTTGTATATCAGACATATCCAGGTAAACTCAATCTCTGGGCTGGTACTTAGGTGCCAGGGTCCTTCCACAGTGTAATATCATGCCATATCATTCTTTGCCTTTGCCACAGCTGCCTGGGCTTCCTCCTGTGTGATTTTCATCTGGTCCACAAACTTGTTCATGGCTTCATTCTCCAAAGATTGGGCCTGGATTTCAAAGCCCATGCATAGGTGACATCCAGTATCTAGGAAGAAGGGCAAAATTTGAGTGGCTATGTGAATGTGGTTGTTGTACTGTAATTTGGCATCAGGGAGCAGTTTGTCCTAGTCATCCTGACACTCATTGCAGAAGAGGTGAAGGTACTGCTTGAGCTCCTAATTCATGCATTTGGTCTAACTGTTAGACTGTGGGTGATAGGCAGTGAAGGTATGAAGTTTCACATTAAGGAGGTGGTAAAGCTCTCTAGTGAAGTCTGCTATAAACCACAGACCCCAGTCAGACACATAGACATTGGAGAGGCCATGGAGCTTCCAGATGTTCTTCTAGTATAAGTTAGTGGTGCCCATAGCAGAGCAAGTGGCATAAGTGGGGATGAAGTGAGCTTGCTTGCCACATAGGTCTACCACTATCATGATGGTGTTGTAACTGTGGGCATTGGGGAGCTCTATGATAAAGTTCCACCAAAGCAATGCTCCATTATTCTATGGAGACAGGTAGGGGATGGAGCTGTCCAGAGGGAAGACAATGTTGGAACTTGGTTCAGAGGCAGAGATTGCATGTACTAGTGTAGAACTCAATATACTGGGACATCTGGGGACACCAGTAATTCCAGGACACTAGCTCCAATGTTTTCCATCAGCCAGGGTGTCCTGCAAACTGAGAGTTGTGGTGTTGCTCTACAATTCTCCAGTGGAGGTCCAGGTTGTTGAGCACATAGATGTGGTCTCAGAAGATCAGGAGTCCATCACAGAGGACCCATTTGTCTGTGTGGATGAACTTGGCACCAGTGATACATCCTGATTTTAGTGCCCTGGCTGTCTAAGCAACAAGTTCCTCCTGCTGATCATCCCAGTTTCCACACTGGATGTCCTAGAGGATGTCTGCCTCTGCTTCTTCAATAACTAGACCTTCCATGGCTCAGATTGCAAACAGTTTGGGCTGGAGGAGCATGACCATCCCCTCCAGTGCTGTGGTCCACTCTCTAGGACAGGTCATCTGGCTTCCCCATACTCTGGCCTGGCTTGTGGTGCAGCAAGAAGTCAAAGTTGGCTAGGTAGAGGAACTACTGGGCCTGTTGGCAGTTGAGCTTCTTGGCCATCCAAAAGTACTCAAGGTTCTTGTGATCTGTCCAAACCTCAAACTTATGCCATGTGCCCTCTAGGAAATGCTGCTACTCCTCAAAGGACCAGATAATGGCCAGCATCTCCTTGTCATGGATCTCATGATTTCACTCTACCACATTCAGGCTCTTGGAGTAAAAGGCCACTGAATGCCATTTTCCATTCTCTTGGGATTGCTGTGACAGAACAGCTCCAGTGGTAAAGTTGGAGCTGTTGGCTTCTATCCAGAAAGGAAAGTTGTTGTCTGGGAAGAGGAGGATGGGTCTAGAGGTAACAGCATGCTTGACATTGTCAAAGGCTGTCTGCTCCAGGGGGCCCCAGCTCTAGGCAGTGTCCTTTGCAGTGAGGTTGAATAGAGGGTGGGCATGATGGGAAAAATCTTGGATGAACCTCTGGTAGAAGTTAGTGAAGCCTAAAAAGGCCTGCACTTCCTTCTTGTCCTTTGGTTCCAGCCACTCCACTACACCCACTACCTTCACCAGATCCATCTTTGTGGCTCCATGCAAAATGATCAGCCCAAGGTACTTGATCTGGGTCTGCTTGAACTCATGCTTCTCCAGTTTGAGATAGAGCTGGTAAAGGCAAAGGCATTCCAGGACAATGCATATGACCTGGCAGTGCTCATCCAGCATCTTGGTGTAGATGAGGATGTTGTCAAAGTACACACACACTATGTCTTCAGCAATGGGGTCTTCAAAAATGTTATTCATCATTGTCTGGAAGGTGGCAGGGCTGTTGGTGAGTATGAAGAACATGACAAGAGGTTTGAACAATCCCTAGTTGGTCTGGAAGGCAGCCTTCCATTTGTCTCCCTCCTGGATGCATACATTGTTATAGCCCCACTGGACGTCCAGTTTAGTCAATTACCATGCACCCTAGAGGTTATTGATGAGCTTGGAGATGACAGAAAGAGAGTAGCAGTTCTTCACAGTCATGGCATTAAAAACCTAGTAGTCCTGAACCAGTTGGAGAGAGCTGTCCTTCTTTTTAATGAAGAAGACCAGAGAAGCCATTGTGGATTTGGAGGGGCAGATATGACCAGAGTCCAGGTTCTCCTCTAGGAAGGCATCAAGCTTATCCTGCTTCTTTGGTGCTAGCAGATAGACTCAGCCCTAACATATCCAATTCCAATAGGAGTTTCTTTATACTTGTCATGACCCATCTCTGAACTCCTGCCAGACCCTGAACCTCCCTTAAACCACCCCAGTAAGCCCAGAACATACTCCTCCTCACCCCCAACATCTACAACACCTCACCCCCCATGCCTGCTCTAGCAACTCCTGAGGCTTCTTTGGAAAACCCCAACACTTCTTTGACAGTCTCTGTGATTCCCCCAAGATCCCCTCAGAGTCTGGATAGGCTCAATTACCCTGACATGCATCATGGTTATGTGTCAATGCAAAACTGCCACTGACTAGCCAGTCTCAGGATACCCTGAACAACCATACCTGAGACCTGCCTGCATGACCTGACCTCAGATCTGCAATCCCAGAAGAGTTCCCCCTGCAGGTACTTAAGCCATGGCATAGTAGTAGCTAAGTAGTCTTGATATTACCTACATTCTCATATTTGCTATGTCTCTCATGTATTCATCTCTCTGTTTCATATTGTCTTGTTGAATCTCATTCCTTTCTTAATTGCATCTGTCTCCATCTTATCAGTCCCAATCTTATCAGTTTCCTTTTTTGTCTCTCATCTGTTTCCTAAAGTCTCATCTCATCTCATTCCCATCTCTTGCCTTGTCTTGACTTCCAGGACCTCCTGTACTCATAATCCAGGACTTGCTGAGTTTGTTATTAATATTCTGGAACTCTGTGCCACACATGCCTCCCACTTGCCCAATCACCTGCTTCCTGTAGGATCCACAGGAACACCCCAGACCTCTCCAGACCTCTGCTATCTTCTTTCCCTACCCCATTTCACTCTTCTGGAGCTTACCAGAGTTAGGATCATAGGTTTAGATGTCATGTCCACCTAGTAAGAGACTTGCCCAGTGTAGCTGAGCCCCCAGGTCAGTGGAACCTGACAATACTACACAAACTATATTACATGCTGAAATATATAAAAGTTAATCATGAATGTTATTTTATATCAAGTCAAACATAAATTTGTCAATCATTTAGAATTTTTGGTCAAGTCCAATCACTATCTATCTTACACTATACAGACTACATTACATGCTAAAATATATAAA